>MJUU01007488.1:44736-75696 GCA_002080025.1 Modiolus philippinarum | reverse complement strand
AACGACCGATAAATTATTGTAAATTGAAGTCAGCAAAGATAAAACAAAATTGGCTCAAAATTAACTTTTAATCAGACAAAAAATGATTATTTTACAAATTAAATACAATATATGACTTATCTGACAATAATGAAGTCCAAGTAATAATCCAAATGAATAGTTCACTTAATTCCACCAATAAATGTCCAATAGAATAATCCTTATAATCCTCAGTAAATAGTTGAATAGATTCACAATAATTGATGTCGATTTCCAATACAAAAGATGTGCGTGATAATCCTGTATAAACTAATTAATCTTGTATAAACTTATTAAACTGACTGACTGAACCCTTTTCTGCTACCTTAATTATATACATTTATTATTTCCAGAAAATTCATAACTAGAACATTCTAATCAAATAATAATCACATGACTTAAATAGTTATGTAAGGAAAACCTCTAGAAAATTCTATGTGTTAAAAACTAAATTTAAATTCTTGAAATTTCCATATGTTCTAAGGTGTAATAACCTTGACCATTGTTTATTGTAAACAAGTTACATAACTAGGCCAAACAAATTACATGATATTAAGGCCGTACAAAATAAAAACAATGAATAAAATGCATTATAGAATATTTACAACATTTAATTACCTATAACACCTCCCCCCAAAAGAAAATGTTTGAATGCAATGAAAAACATTTAAAATAAACAATGAGGTGTTATGAAATTGATCAAATATAAAAGTGACAACAAAAGTCAGAATCGATCAAAGGAAGAGATCAGTAAGGAAAATCCGTATAACATTCGACTGAATCAGGGGAACACAATCCGACACAGAACATTTTTGGCAAGTCGTCATATTCCCGACTTGGAACGGGCATTTTATAAATAAAATGGTGGGTTAAACCAGATTTATTGATGCATCAACCTCCCGCTTATATGACGACTAACTATAGCTTCTGTGTGCCCAGATTGTGTTAAATGTCAAAGCCATAATATTGTCAGGGCGCAAACTCTTGACAATGCGTCTGCAATGACATTATCTTTTCCTTTAATGTGTCTTATGTCTAGATTAAAACCTTGCAAAGTCAAACTCCACCTCAAAAGTCTTTGATTTTTATCTTTCATTTTATGGATAAATTTAAGAGGGTTGTGATCAGTATATACAATTATAGGCTGAATTGAAGCTGTAACATAAATTTCAAAATGTTGTAAAGCCAAAATCAGAGACAAACATTCTTTTTCAATGGTGGAGTAATTTCTCTGGTGTTTATTAAATTTTCTAGAAAAATAACAAATAGGATGGTCTATACCATATTTTCCTTCTTGTAATAAAACGCCATCAGCAGCAACATCACTGGCATCTACAGCTAATTTAAATTTACAATCAAAATTAGGTGCTGCTAAAACTGGCGCACTTTCTAGGATGGCTTTTAGTTCTTCAAATGCTGTATCACAACTTTTAGACCAAATGAACTTTACATTTTTTCTCAATAATTTAGTTAGAGGTTCACTAATTGAAGAGAAGTTTTGACAAAATTTTCTATAATATTCAGCCATTCCCAGAAAACGCATCAATTGTTTCTTATTCTCAAGTTTAGGAAAACTAGAAATAGCACTAATTTTAGCATCAATAGGTTTTACCTAACCCTGACCTACAACATGTCCTAAATAGTTTACATAAGCACATCCAAATTCACTCTTGGAGAGGTTGACTGTTAACATAGCACTGCTTAAACGGTCAAAAAAAGTTCGAAGTATCTGAAGATGTTCTTCCCAAGTGTCACTATATATAAGAATGTCATCAATATATGCTTCACAACCGTCAATTCCAGAAATAACACTGTTGATGAGACGCTGAAAAGTTGCCGGCGAATTTTTCATGCCAAAAGCCATCACTTTGTATTGGAATAGTCCATCGGGTGTAACAAAAGCGGAAAGTTCTTTTGCACGCTCTGTAAGAGGAACTTGATAAAATCCTTTTAATAAGTCAATTTTTGTAATTTAGTTAGCATTTCCAATTTTGTCAATACAGTCATCAATGCGCGGAATTGGAAATGAGTCAGTTTTTGTAACACTGTTTAATTTTCTATAGTCCGTACACATGCGATAAGTTCCATCAGGTTTTGGCACTAGAATACAAGGCGAGCTCCAATTGCTTTTGCTAGGTTCAATAAAGTCATTTTTAACAAATACTGAATTTCATTATGCAGGTACTTTTGTTTGATCGTATTCAGTCGATATGGATGCTGTTTAATTGGTACTGAATCACCAATATCAACGTCATGAAATATTTTATCAGTTCGTGTCGGAATGTCCGGAAACAAATATTCAAAATCACTGAGTAACTGTTTTAACTGTTCCTTTTGAATCGTTGGTAAATGTTGAAGTCTTGTAGAATCTGCGAGTTTTCCAGCTTCGGTGTGATAGATGGCGAATCAATCTTTTCACAAAAGTCATTTTCGGAATTGTCAGGGTCAACACTAACTATATTTACAGAATGTACAATATTTGTGCTATTTCTATCTATATATCATATTTACATGACACAACCTATTATGTCTACGTCTGTCAGGTGTTTTAATAACATAATTTAAATCACTGATTTTCTTTTCAACAATATATGGACCAAAATATCTGGCTTCAAGTGGCTTTCCAGGAACAGGAAGTAAAACAAGTACTTAATCACCAGGGTCAAAATTACGTTTTACAGAATTTTGGTCATACTTAGCTTTCATAGATCCTTGACTTGATTTAAGATTTTTATTGGCTAGATCACAAGCTTTAACAAGTTTAGTGCGAAAGTCTGAAACGTAATCAAGGAGATTTAAATCGTCTTTTTCATCAGATAAAATTTTCTCGCTTAAAAGTTTGAGTGGGCCCCTAACTGTGTGTCCAAAAACTAATTCAAATGGGCTAAAATCTAATGATTCCTGGACTGCTTCTCTTACAGCAAATAAAAGAAAAAAAATTCCTTCATCCCAATCTTTCTCTGTGTCATAATAGGTCCGCATCATATTTTTTAAAGTTTGATGAAATCGCTCTAGGGCGCCTTGACTTTCAGGGTGATATGCAGATGATCTGTACTGTTTAATGCCCAGTTCATACATAACTTGCTGAAAAATACCTGACATAAAGTTTGAACCTTGGTCTGATTGAATTGATTTAGGTAGGCCAAATAAAGTAAAAAGTTTAGCTAAAGCCCTAACTATGGTCTTGGTCTTTATATTTCTTAAATGAATAGCTTCAGGGAACCTTGTGGATGCACACATAATAGTTAACATGTACTGATTACCAGATTTTGTTTTTGGTAAAGGGCCTACACAATCTACCGGTATTAATATTCTACTAAAAGGCTCCTCAAAGGCAGGTATCGGCTGAAGAGGTGCTTTTGGAATAACTTGGTTTGGTTTCCCTACTAATTGACATGTATGACAAGTCTTGCAGTAATTAGAGACATCTTTTCTAAGATTAGGCCAATAAAAATAATTTAAAATTTTGTTGTAAATCTTATTAATACCTAAGTTTCCTGACAAGGGAGTATCATTGGCCATGCTTAATATCTCAGCTCTATACACCTTTGGCACTACAATCTGATACTTTACTGCCCACTCTGCATCAGCAGATACATCAGAAGGTCTCTATTTACGCATAAGAATACCATTCTTAGTAAAATAAGTGACAGGTTCTTGCAAACACTCACTTTCATCAACAGCCCTATTGAAAAGACATGAAATTTCAGGGTTCTTATGTTGCTCATTGCTTAATATAGACGTAGAAATATCACCTTGAACCAATGAACTATCAGAAAACTCCAAGGGCTTACTTTTGACACCAACATCACTAAGCTGACTCATAAATGTATCCGACAAATTGAAACCATCAGTGCTATTTTCATCAACTTTCTGAACTTCCACACATTTCTTTTTTCATAGCAGGAGTAACTGCACAGGCAGGATACAACTCAGAAAACTCCTGTTCAGCAGAATCAGGAACTTGATCAAAAGAAGGCTTGTCTGTCACAATAGGATTTCTTTGAACTTTATCCCCAGCTAAATCATTACCAAGAAGAAGTTGAACACCTTCAAAGGGCAATGATGACTTGATACCTAAGGTCACAGGTCCAGAAACAATATCCGAAGACAAATAAACATTATGGAGAGGAATAGCAGTATAACCACTAGAATCTACCCCTTTAATAAGAACATTTCTACCAGTACTAGAAATATCATCAAACGGCAGGGTTTCCGCCAACAAAATAGACTGAGAGGCTCCAGTATCTCTTAGAATTCGAATAGAGGTAGAATTACAAAAATCACTCGAAAGCAACACAAAACCATCACTAATAAATGGTTGAAAAATCTCCATAATGGAACTAGATGGGGATTTGATCTCGACCTTACTAACAGGATCAGAAACAGACTTCACCTCAGAAAAAGAACTATGCACATCTGTACCAAAATGAGGCAAACATTGTGACGACTCAACAAAACCACTGGGTTTAACTTCACTTTCCTTCCTTTGCTTTAACCTATAACAGTCAGATATCAAATGGCCTTCCTTCTTACAATAATTACAGGAAATCGACTTGAATGGTCTCTGTGACTTGGAGGGAGGATAGGACTTGGACGGGCTATTTACTGGACGTTGCCTACTATTTACATCATTTGATGGTCTGGATGAAAAATTTGTAGGATTATTATTTCTGAAAAATTTCTGTGGTTTATTTAAAAATTGTGTTTTATGTGTAAGTGAAAAATCATCAGCTAATCGTGCAGCAATTTCCAAAGTTTCAGCTTTTTGTTCATCAATAAAAGTATTAATGTCAGTACTAATACACCTTTTAAATTCTTCAATTAAAACTAGCTGACGTAATTTCTCCTGATTGTTATTTATTTTCTTAAACACCAACGATCAAATAGTTGCTCTTTAGTTCTAGCAAATTCTACATAAGTTTGGTCACTCTGTTTTTCTGCATTCCTAATTTTTTGTCGGTAAGCTTCAGGGACCAGTTCATAGGCTTTAAGAATTGACTCTTTTAAAGTGTCATAATCTGAAGCCTGTTCTACTGACAACTGAGTGTAAATTTCCCTGGCTTTACCAATTAACACACTCTGTAATAACATTGACCAATTGTGTTTTGGCCACTTTAAATTCTGAGCTATTTTCTCAAAATGCAGAAAATATTTGTCTACACCCTTTTCTTGAAAAGGAGGGACCAACCTGATGTTTTTAGCAACATCAAATGTCTGAGAATTCTGAGAAAGGTGCTGATTCTTTTCAGCTAATTCCAATTTTTTTTCATTTCTAATGGAAAATTGAGCTCTTTTTCTATTTTTCTTTCTTCTCTTTCTCTTTTCTTCTCTTCTCTTTGCAATTCTAATTTCCTAATTTCTAATTCTTTCTGAACTTCTAATTTTTTAATTTCCAGATCAGGTGTGAGAATGCCAAAAGTCGCCAAAACAGATTTATCAAAAATATCTTCTTCAACCAAAAAATTTGCAATCACATTTGGAATTTCAAATTTTCTCATTCCAGATTTGACATTCAATCTCAAATGTTTTCCTAAGATAATTAATTCATTTTTTTTAAGCTTCTCAAAATTCTCCACCTGACACGTAGACATAAATTGTTCTGGATCAAATGACATCTGCAAAATATTTATTGATGACTTTTAGAAATTTTCTATTTAACAAAATTATAATCATTTCTTTTTAAACAATTTCGAAGAATCCCGGACGATAGCCCCCAATTTCTGTTATGTGGCAGAAACGACCAATAAATTATTGTAAATTGAAGTCAGCAAAGATAAAACAAAATTGGCTCAAAATTAACTTTTAATCAGACAAAAAATGATTATTTTACAAATTAAATACAATATATGACTTATCTGACAATAATGAAGTCCATGTAATAATCCAAATGAATAGTTCACTTAATTCCACCAATAAATGTCCAATAGAATAATCCTTATAATCCTCAGTAAATAGTTGAATAGATTTACAATAATTGATGTCGATTTCCAATACAAAAGATGTGCGTGATAATCCTGTATAAACTAATTAATCTTGTATAAACTTATTAAACTGACTGACTGAACCCTTTTCTGCTACCTTAATTATATACATTTATTATTTCCAGAAAATTCATAACTAAAACATTCTAATCAAATAATAATCACATGACTAAAATGGTTATGTAAGGAAAACCTCTAGAAAATTCGATGTGTTAAAAACTAAATTTAAATTCTAGAAATTTCCATACCGTATATCGGGATTTTTTCGCGTGTGTCTAATTTTCGCTATATTCGCGGTGGGCAAACAAACGCGAATTTTAGCCTCCGCGTAAATTTAAATGCCTATTTAGATGCATTAGATTCAGTATAAAAACGCAAAGTATAAACACAGCGAATATTTCACTCACCTGTTTTGCACCAAAATCGCGAACAAAAGCCGACGCGAAAATAACCCGATATACGGTATGTTCTAAGGTGTAATAAACTTGACCATAAGTTACATAACTAGGCCAAACAAATTACATAATATTAAGGCCGTACAAAATAAAAACAATGAATAAAATGCATTATAGAATATTTACAACATTTAATTACATATAACATATGTCCCACGAGCGACATAAAAAGTTAAAAAAAAGAGGAGCAAGTGCGGACATCGAATTTTAATTAGATTGATCATATTGGAACTAAACATGATCCCAATAGTCTTGAGGTGGTCCCTGGAAAGTGTTTTTTCAGGTCGGTCTGCGCTATATAACCAGAATGACAGCCAGCTGGAAACATTGTTTAACATAGACCTTCTGGGAGATATTCAGAAACTGTCGTATCAATTCGAACAAAACTTGGCCACAATAGTCTTTAGATGGTCCGCCCCAGAAAGGTGTTTTTTTTTGTATGCCCCCGCCGCTAGGCGGTCGAGGGCATTAAGGTTTACCCTGATTCTTACGTCCATCCGTCCGTATGTACGTCCGTACGTCCATCTTTTTGGTTTCCTGATGATTACTTTAGTATCCTGCATCGGATCAAAACCAAAGATCTTCTCTTTGAAACTACACAGAAAGTAGAACAAAGCAGAGATATTTTCCTCTTAAACTACTTAGGCAAGTGGAATCAAACTTACCAGTCTTTTGGTGGTTCCGTACAATGTTATTGGTACAAAGTTATAAAAGGGAACATTGTTTGACACTGTACCCAACTCACACACTATCTCTGTAACTTTGAAAAGGATTTTAGTGCGTTAGTGGTCAATTGATGCATGTGTTCTTGTATTTTGTAGTTTTCTTGGTGTTGACAGTGGTTATGTCACACAAATTCCACAGAAGACTCACTTTTAAGGAGTGTCAACATATGTATGATCTATTTCAAAACCTGGACATATTGTATGACCTAACCATAGAGGAACATCTTCGATGCATTTTTATTAACAAAGGTTCTGTTGACAGTATATTTTCGGACAATGAAAATACTTTCCAGCTAGTAGAATTCTACTGGTAATCTTTTCTAGCCAACAAACGTTTAAAATTCCCTCTGTTAGTAAATGTATTATTTCGTTCTGTACTTTGTTTAGTTGTTTATTTATGTCTTCGTTGTCATTGTTTTAATTTTAATCAGATTGGTCTATTGTATTTTTAATTTTAAATTTATAATTCATTTATATGTATTGATCATTACCAGGGTAGAGTTCTATAATGTCCTTTTTTGTTATTCATCAAGATCTTAGTGGACCGAGTGAATAAGATAGTACGATGAAAGCTTATTCCAAAATCCATTTTATAACTCGCTAGTTCGCCTACCCAATGACATGAACGGAATCCAGAGGACATTCAAATGAAGAATTCGGATAACTAGACCTCTAACTGCTGGTACCCAGATTTCATATCAAATGCGATGAAGATTTCATCTCCGTCATACCAAATTCATTATACAGAACAAGGCCACATTGTTGGTCTTTCTTCTGGAAAACGTCTTCAGATGAACAAAAAGTCCCCATGTCGTGCTTTTACCTAACCATTGCATGAATTGTTCAGTCTTTAATGTTTTACAGTGTTTTAACTATAACCTCATTCCAACTTTTTATTTGTATAACCGATTCCACAGTCTTTAGCAGAAACTGGTTAAAGTGACTGTTGATGGAAGTTTACCGCAAAAGGGTTTTTGTGTCTCCTGATCTATGACAGTTAATGTTGAAAAGTGCGTTTGGTGTTATACTCTTGATAATCACAGTATTCAATACATGTTTTTATTATGCTTTGATCGGTTTGTCATTTTAAAATGAATCTTGCACATTAGCTGGTAGTCTGGTACATGTCCTCCAGATACTTGAAGGGAAAGCTGTCTTCTAACGTGACATCTGTGGTTGAGGGATAAGGAGTATTGATTTCCGTTTCATTGTTGAGGTTACTAATCATCACTCCCTTGGTTGATTCCAGTTGGTAAAATGCATTGTCTATATCTGTATAACTTTGGCGAATTTTAGTGCGTTAATAGCCAACTGATGCATTTGTGTTTTTTTAGTCTTTTAGCGGTGGTGGAAGTTTGTACGCGCAAAGCCCACGAATCCTTAACCTTAATGAGTTTCGACATGTGCATATGCTCCATTTCAGATGGTTTGGTATTACCTGTTGCAGTAAATATACATGCATTTAGATGCATAAATGTAATACTTACCCAGCATCTTTGATACTCTTGACACTTTGCTATAAACACTCGTCTGGTGGCATTTCACTGAGTGGACATCACTTCTGTTACTTATGGAGTAACATACCGAAGTGTCAAGCCCTACAAAAAGTTGGGGTATCTTCAGGTGCTCCGGAACAGTCAATAAAACTTTCCTTCTAGTCTGATTCTAGCATCAACCTTACGATGACATTCCCTCTGTTTTAAGTGTGTTCTTTCAATCATTCCAAGTTTACTTGTACCGAGTGTCAAGCCATGTTATCGGTCTTCCTCTGGAAACGTCCTCGTTTGATCAATATGCAAATGTACATTTGATTATATATCAGACATCACCTGGAATGAAGAAGAAGTGGATAAAGGTGACAATAATGTAACCTGGAAAAAAATTGTCGAAAAACTATCCATTGTTTATTGGAGATATATACTGGTGAACAAATGTGTTTCGGGAAACAAACACTATATGGATAAACAACACAGTAGGAGAAACCGTAAAACATGGGATAAAATATTAAATTTTCAGAATCCTCAAAACAAAGCAAGTTATGGAGAAGCTTAACAAATACCAAATTACACAGCTTAATAAGCTTATGGTGGCTTTTAGTTGTTATTACTCCCCTTTGGGTCGTTGTCTCTTTGACACATTCCCCGTTTCCCTTCTTTTTGCTAAGTTAGAGCATGAAAAATAAATAGCAATTAGAATGAAGGAATATTCGACGGTCTCTTGGAAATGTGTCCAGTCAATCAAAAGTTTTAGACGAATCTGGTGATTTTCATACAGATGACAAATCAAAAAAAGGTGAACTTCTTAGTATATTTTTAAGTGTTTTAACTGGAGAAAGAACGCAAATTCAGTACCAGAATTTACTAATAGAACAGAAAAGGGTACTTTCTACTATCATATCTGAATAGGAAAAGCTAGGTCAAGAAACAACGTTAAAAGAAAGTAAATCATCAGGCTCAGGTTGCTTCCATCCTTAATTTGAACAGCTGGTTTACTATGATATTTTTGGAAATGAGTACTTCTTTTTTACTACTTTTGGATTATGGCTTTTCATATTATTTGATTTTAATGCTGCCGTGATGAGAGGTTACTCCTTGAAACACGTGTACAGCATGACGAAATTTACTGTTTTATGCAACTTCGGTATTTTTTTGTATTTTACTATGCATAGACCTTTTCAAAAAAATCATTTGGTCCACCCTTCAGTTTCGGCATTTAAATACAAATAAACAGTTCCGGTTATCAACATAACACGGCAAGTGTTGTTCATCCTGAAAACAGTTAAAAAAACTGTTCATATTTAGATTACAATGTTATTGCTTACTGTGGTTTACTGTGACACTGCACTAATTTTGTTATAATTAAAATGTATTCAGGGTAGTGATGACCGGAAGCGAAGAGTGTTTGTACCTCTATTCGATGCCGGGAGAGTTCAAACTCCAGGAAAAGATAACAACAGCGTTTGAAAAGGGCTATACATAAAGTGGTCCCACGGATAAGGTCTCAAATTACACACCTATCACCTTAAAATCTACTTCTACGGAAATCTTTTGTAGATACTCAGCCGATTGACCACATGGAAAGCACTGATTATTTTTGACCCCTCATCAACACAATTTTTTGGAAGGGGGTATTTAAAAGTAAGGGAGGTAATGGGAGACTGGAAAACAAACTAGATAGTGAGGCTTGTTTAGAGTATATTGGGATAAAGATTATTTACCACTTTTGTTAATTGGATATGGGATATTTGAGACAAAAAGTACCGGGATATGGGATATTTTGACTATGGAAAACAGGACATTTCAATAATTAATGGGATATCTTCAATTTTCAAAGGGATATTTTTGTCCAGACTTACTGGGATATGGGATAGTGGGACCCCCCTAAACAAGCCTCGATAGTAGTATTATTCATTTAGATTTTCAAAAGGCTTTCGAAACATTCTGCTCACCAAATCGTAAGCAAAGTCTGGTTAGTCATAAAGAAAAAGGATGTTACAACCATGGAGCCACACAAAGTCATCAAGAAATATCAATACTGATTAAATAAAAGAAATGCATTAAAATACTGAAGTTTCAACATATATTATACTTCACATGAATTTCCTTGATTTTGATTGGTTAACCGTAAGGTTGGTATTTTGGTATACATCCTCAATTGCAGGCAGAATGTGTATGAGGTCTCTACAATCAGGTAAATCTAAACTCTGACAAGTATTTTGATCATAATTACACCTTATGTAAGTAAGCTGTATTCTGATTGGTTAATAGCCATTGTATTTTTTTTTGGCAAATACCACCTCACCTTGGTATTTGTCCCAGAGTCATCTGTGCACTCTAATGATAGAGACATTCGGTGTGATTAAACAGATATATCATGAACGTCGGGGTATTTGCCATAAAAAAAAACAAGTCTTGGGTCTAAATTTCCCTCGCCTTTCAGGCTCGGGAAATTTTACCGCCCCCAGAGACATATAAAACACATTCTTAACGTAATTAAATGTCTCTGCCGCCCCCACGACTTGTACTTTTGACAAATACCCCCTCCTTATCATGATACATCTGTTCAATATTTTAGTCAAAAAGTTAAACCGTCATCGGTTTTTGGTATTTCTATGTAAGATGTTTGGACTCCTCTGGTTTTAGTTCTAAAGTCCTATAATTTTTGGCCAATCTTAACGTATGCATCCTGCATTTTTTCCATGTTTATTAGCTCTCTGTAAAAACTTCATTAAATCTATTTGTTTTGTCGCATTTATTCATGGTCATACCAAGGGCGTATATTTCTCAATATGCGTCCTTGGTTAAACCAATTTAATGTTAGATCTATGAAAAACTTCGAGGATTTCGATTTCCCGCCAAATTTTTCATCACTTACTTTTATCTGAAAAACGAGATCATTCTATTTTCTTAAAGAATAAGAAAGAACAAAACATTATCTGTAATAATAATTATTTTCAAATTCAGTAGTGGACTTAAAGTGTAGTATTCCCGTCTTTTGATTGCACGTGTAGTTCTCATTTGTGTTTCTTACTGGCTTAAAGAACCCGGCCGAAGAATATTTATTTTGCAAAATAAAAAGTCCCGGGAAGAAAACAACGGCAGTAGAACACCGAAGGAACAAAGAACAAGAATACATAAATAAAAGTCCAAGACAAGGCAAAAGCAAGAACACCAGAAGACTCAAGCCGACCAAAAACGCCACACAACCACAAAACACAAACACGACGTCAAACACTACAACAAAAAAGACTAAATCACTAACAGTGTTAACTCTCAAAAATACACCATTGATCTCAGTTGCCATTATCATAAAACAAAGGATTTAGATGTGAGGGTCCCGATGGGGGGGGGGGTCCTAGGAATCAAATAATCATTAAATTTTTGCCTTGGTAATCAAATAATCTTTAAATTTTTATCTTGGTACTACTAATCAATAAATTGTTGGCTTAGTAATCAAAAAGTATTTAAAAATGCAAGCTAATAATCAAATAACCATTTAACAAATGCCCTTGTAATCAAATAATCATTATTAAATGCCCTGATAACCAGGTAATCGAGAATCTCATGACGGGCCTCAGATGTATACGTCCTTTGTGCCAAAAATAAAATCTACACTTTACTAGAGGAAGTGAAAGTGAATCATCAAATATACACTTCACCGAGAAAAAGAAAAGTTACATGTGTGTTGCATGTTGGTAAGTTTATAAATTTCTCTGACTTAAGAGTTTAAGTAGTGCATTACACCTTTGCTAAATAAAATAAAAGAAGCAGTGAGTTAGGTAACAAAGCACGTGCTGTACCAAGAACAGGTGATACTTATTAATACAAAAAGGTAGTCTGGCATCTTCCGCACAGACGTATTACGTTACAAAGACTACACAGTACACTGTAAAAGATTAGTCTTCAAAATGATTTGAATTGATCTGCATCGACCGGAGGGACATAGTTGTCGAAGTGCCATCTTCTTGAACAAATTTTGGAGTAACTTTGGTATTTAGTTAGTAATATACTTTTTGTGTTGAAATACTGGTATTTATATATGGTATCAGAAATCTAAATTATATTATGTTCTCCTGTTTAAATTTATTTCAACAAGACAACGAAATTTGGTCTTTGATATCATTCCTTATTTTATTTATTTTTTTACTTTGTTTTATTTATTATAATAATAAATATTATTATTTATTGTATTTTAAATGAATGCATATTCAAATGCATTATCTTTTGGAAAACTTTTTGTTTATAACGAAATATAAATATTGAAGAAGTAAAATTTGAATTACACCTGGCCATGTAAGGTTACAGTAATTTCAAAGTATCTTTACAATGAAACTTCGTCTAAAAAGTCACTTATAACACATCTTCAATATAAAATTAGATCCTAGATTTCATGGAAAACACAATTCCCATTAAAAATGAATATCTTTCACATTATCTAATTTATATGATTTTTTTTAAGTTAGAACTAAAAAATAGACTTTCTGTTTGCTTTTCTCTAATGAACTGAATAGTTGCCAAATAAAATAACTGTTCACAAGAAAAAGGGAGAAAATATACCTGGACTGTCATTAAGGTAGGAATACACATCACCGCACTGGATTTCTGGCCATTCACAAGGATTATTTTGCCAAACACCTGCTGGTAATTTGTAAGGACACTCTTTACAACTGATCAAAGTTAATTTACACTGATAACGATGTAAAGACTCGCCGACCAAACTTTCTTGATAATTAAATGACAGAATAACAACTAATTAACATCACAGTTATCTTTTTATCAGGTAAATATGCTAATTGGCCTCGTATTTATAGAGAAGTCACCTGTCATTCTCCATACTGTCTATATGTATCTAAGGTCCAGCGACATCCGCCCACAAGATGGCGGAATCGGTAGTCAACCGGAAGTGACATCATCACGAAAATATCTATTAGTAGGACGGAAAATATATTGCCTGCACAGGGGGTAAACTCACACACTTGTTTCATAAAAAAATGTCAGTCCCCTCCTCTCAAAGAAGACTGACATTTTTAAGAAAGGTTGCATTGCAACGCTTTCTTATGTCATGACCCTGTCAGTTGAAATGGGCTATGAAGAAAAACAGAATTGACCAAAATCATATTTTCGAATTTAAACAATGAGTTAATGAGAAAATAAAGTGTAATTCACACAGATTTGAAAGAAATTGGTGATCATTTAAAAGAATTATTCAAGAAATATGATTCCCCCCTTAACGGAAGATTTATCATCTGGAAACTTCAGGTAATTTTGGAAGAATTGTTTGTCATTGGACAGAATCTTCAACGGATTAAATAAAGTGTCTCTTTGCTAATATAATTATTATCCTGCAATCAAAATTTATAAAACTTTCTAACAGTGAAACAATTTTACATAAACATGAGAGCGTTTCGGTTGCTTAAAACAGCATGTAAATAAATTACCCGTGTACGCATGCGCAACAGGTGCTGAATTGACAAAACAAAGTAGCATGAGAAAATCTTAGTTCAACGTGTGAGTTTTCTGTTTCAATGTCTGTGCATTGTCAGAGGCCTTAATCTGGGTTGATTTTTTGACAATCCAAAATTTAAATGGTCTGAAGATTTGTTTTACCTTGTCAACGGAAATCATATAACTTAAGTTTTAAGACACTGTATTATTTTCACCTCTGAAATGAAAACAACATGTTGCTGTTGCTTGTTCGTTTACAGACTTTTAGTCAACATTAATATTATAAATTTCCTTGAAAATTCTAGTGTTGTAGTCACTTTTTAAACAAAACAAGTCTGAAACAGTGGGTGAGTTGTCTTGTATACATGTAGTGGACAAGTTGTCTTACAAATGTATATAGTGGGCGACTTGACCTGATACCAATTATACATAATGTTGAAAATTATCTAGAGCGCTGAATATGGCTTATGTTCTTACAAGTATGTGAACATGCAAGAAAATCAGCTGTTGAGCTCCTGAAATCCAAACAAATTAATGAGTCCTATTATCAATGATGACTTCTTTGGTCAATGTAAGGTTTTTTTGTCCATTGATTACAGTCTACTAGTACATATTGTTTAAAGAATTTAGCAATTTGAGTAAGTGTGATATAAATGACCAGAAGATATCACAGGTCCATAGCAACATTCTAGAATACATGTACATTTTTGTATTGTAAAAAAAAATTGGAGACTGGCTATTGTCAACTAATCAAAACAATCAGGGTCCTTTTAAATTGTCCATGTTGTCCAACAATACTGTTTTGTATTGTGTATTATTATAACTAACATAATAGAGAATCAATTCTGTTGGTTGAGGCATAGTAAGATGACATGAAATACCGGTAATTTGGATATTTTCGTTCTTAATTGTTGCTAATGATGAATAACCCCCCAAAATTACAACGTTCACAGAATAACCCTTTTATTCACCATTGATCATAGTTTAAGAAAATTACAACATCCATGGAATAATCCTCTCATTCACTGGTGAATAACCCCAGTAAGTTGCAACATCCATAGAATAACCCTATTATTCACCAGAAAATAACCTCAGAAAGTTGCTACGTATCACGGTATGTTGAATAAAATTTCCAATTTTTGTTTGGTATAATAAAACAGTTAGTTACGACCCATGAAATCGGTAAATAACCCAGATTTTCAACTGCACTGAGGTGATTTTTCCTCTGGCAAAAGCCCTCGGGATTTAACCTTAAGGCAGTTGACAATTTGGATATTCACCTCCTCTGAGGGCCTTAACTTATGGATAATAAAATTGAGTATAACATATAGCAAGATACAACAACATGAGACATCTAATGCTTATAGTATGGTAATATGGATCTTCATAACATGATAAGAAAAAGGTTTTTTATGATAAATTTCTTCATTATTTTAGACAAGTCAGCCATTGGAATAAATTGTAACGTCAATAAAAGCAGACAATATTTCCTTTGATAAGACTGAGAATGGAACCAGAGGCAAAGAAACAAAAATTGGATTCTGACAATTTGTCTGCAGGAAATGACCATGAAAATTCAGAGAACAATGACATGCATACAGATGAAGTTCCTTTACATACCAAATCAATTTCATCTGATGATCATGTGACAAACGAAACTGACACACCTGCAGTGATTGGTTCCAGTGAAGATCATGTGACTGATAAAACTGACAGTGATGTTCCCACTACTACTGACACAGAGGATACAAGTAGGAAGTTTGTAAAGGAAGAAGATGTAGGGATTTTATGCTATATCAGTGATTTACCTGGTTGTCATGGTGTCATTAAACAAAGGTGATTTAAATGAATTAAATCGTTTATTAGTTTATGACTAAATGTTTGCACTCCATTTCATCCTATCTGTCAGTAGCGGTCACATATTTATACAAACAAACAAACAAACAAACACTTTATTGTCAATCAAGACGCCCCAGAGGAGCTGAACAATCACAGTTAAATTTACAACCCGTCAAAATTCAGTATGGACAATGCATGCACGAGTTAACTGACCTGCGCAAACATGACCTTGGAAATTCCCACTTCAATCAACATCGTACGTCACGATTTAAATAACTAATCAGAGACGTCACTATCCAATCAAATCATGTTGAACACGCACACCTCCAAGTACAATGAAACGTGCACTAAAGTAAACAAACAAATGATCGATAAAAATGCATTTGCTTTGTCAGATGTAGTTGATAGCAGGGAAAATATATAAATCTATTTATTAATAAATTAGCACAGTACCGGTACTTCCTTATGAGGAGTTGATGGCATGTGTATACATGATACAAATCGTTACCTTTACTTGTAATTAAGAAACGGGTATCCCAACGTCATATTTCTGCGGTCAAGGAAGTGGCAAAACCGGGGGCAAAACTTTATATTAATAATATTTGTTTTGGGGTTACTAATTTTGTTTTCAATTTCTTGTGTGATTTCAGGTTTTATTTATTTTGTTAAATTTGTATTTGGCGAAGGGTGTTTTTTAAATTTTGCATATATCTGAAAAGACGTGTTCAGGACTAGGCCGAATTCTGCCTCTATGGTAAAATTATTACCTTTTTATTGTTTATCTTTTTTATTTGGACTTTTATTTTTTAATTCTTGCTGTTGCCCTAGACTGTGCAATTCAATTCAATTCAAATCAAAGTTTTATTTAAAGTCGATACATATACAAAAGTTAAACACAAGCTGTGATAAGCTTTTAACATCGACTACATCGGGCAACAGAAAAAAAATATAAAAAAATGAAAATAAAAGTCCAAATAGAAAGAGGCAGAAGAATTCGGCTTAGGCCATGGACTATGCATTGTATTCTATCCCTGTTGTGGCATATAATTTAGGGGACGACCCTTTAATTTTCATGGGGATGCTTCGGCGATTATAGTTTGCCAGGAAAATTTATCTATTTTTATGAAAATCTCGAACAAATTATTTATTTTCATCAAATTTGACATTAAAATATTTATTTCCATTTGCAATTAAAAATATCATTCTTCGAATTAAATTTGAATTATTTATTTTCGTGAAAATTAGGATAAGAATATTTATTTTCACTGGCACCAAGATTAAATTATTAGCTCACCTGGCTATGCCAGGGTGAGCTTTTGCTATCACTTGGCGTCTGTCGTCCGTCGTCCGTCCATCCGTCCGTCGTCCATCGTAAACTTTTCATTCAAAGATCTTCTCCTCTGAAACCACTGGGCCAATTGGAACCATAATCCAAGATGGCTGCCAGCGGGGACCATAGTTTTAACATTAGACCCTATGGGAAAGACATTCAAAGATCTTCTTCTCAGAAACTACCTGTCCAATTATAACCAAACTTAGTCACAATGGTCCTTAGATGGTCCCTTCCAAAAAAGGTATCCGCCAGGTCTGTACCTCATCCAAGATGGCCACCAGTGGGAACATAGTTTTAACATTGGACCCTATGGAATCCTCTTCTCAGAAACTACTAGTCCAATTAGACCAAACTAAGCCACAATGGTCCCACAATGGTGCTTACATGTAGGTGGTCCCTGTCGGGAATTACGCGGGATACGATGTCCCCTAACGTCGCGATATGCATTGTAACGTCCTCACGGCGCGTCGTCGTGACCACGCTTTAGATTACAAGTAAACGTTCATCAGTTCAGTTGTGTTGTGTTTCTCTCTCGTCTTTACATTTGGTGCCGATGACCTTTGGATGTTATAAATGGAGATATTAGTCGCCATTAGAAGAAAAAATCACAACGCGGTAACAGAATTATGTAGCAAGTTAAACAATCTGAAGAATTCAAAGATACACGACAAAGAAGTATTTGCATCCATACAGACCTTAGCAAGGATATCGAAAAATTTAGAACTGCTTGATGAGAGTGTTCTCGATCTTATGGAAAACGATCCAAAACTCATCGAGGAGGAGATAGTCACCGCTTCAGAATATTCCTTAGATCTTGCCATTCAGATTGGACGTTTCAAAAGATTTTACAACTTCAGAGATTCTAAGTTTGACGAAGATTACACAGCACTAGACAAGAATTTACAGTTTAATGAAGATGTATACAACACGCCAGCAGATGAATTCTGTGAGACTAGCACAGTAAACAACACGCCAGCAGATGTATCCAGTGAGACTAGCACAGAATCTGATAGGCCCTCAGATACGGTACAACTTTCAGATACGGTACAACTTTCAGATACGGTACAACTTTCAGAAGAGTCACAATTATCTGTACATGTATTGTCATTCACAACTGCAACGGTAACCAGGTCAGTAAAAAATGGTGCTAGTACAAAGAAAGTGTTGAAACGTATGAGTTTGTTTAGATGCAAATATAGACAAAACAAAATGAAGTCTTGTAAGAATTGTGTTACAAACAAGTTAAAGAAAAAGTATGGAAAGCATGACATAAAAGAACCGAAATGGAACACAGAGACATTTGTGAAACCGAGGGATTTCAACCCTGTAGCTGCATGTACATGGATCACAAGGAACTCATATTATCAGTGGTGTAAATGGATCAGAAGGAACTCATATTATCAGTTGAATCAACATGGTGGATAATACATTTATACACTTTTCTAGAGGATTAAGCCTGACAGACAGATTTCCTTATACGAACTTTGAGACTGGATTTAACGATTTTGATCAGACTGTAATTGGATTTATTGGAATAAACCACGTTAGTTTTTCATATCGTAGAGTATTGTATTTACAATATATTTCACTTTTTGAGGCCCGGAGAATGTCGGGAATTACGCGGGATACGATGTCCCCTAACATCGCGATATGCATTGTAACGTCCTCACGGCGCGTCGTCGTGACCACGCTTTAGATTACAAGTAAACGTTCATCAGTTTAGTTGTGTTGTGTTTCTCTCTCGTCTTTACAGTCCCATCCAAAAAATGTATCTGGCAGGTCTGTACCTCATCCAAGATGGCCACCATCTGGAACATAGTTTTTATAATGGCCTTATTGATTTTAAGGGGAACCTCTGCGTAATTTTTTGAATTTTTATTTGAATTGTGGTCTGAATGTTTTAATTTCAGCAATATGTAAGATACCTTGATTATAAGGGGAACCCCTGCCCAAATTTTTTTTGAATAGTGATCTGTTATGGGTTGTAATGGATGGTGGATCTTTGGGTTGCCATGGAAACCAAACAAGAATACTGTAATTTAAGAAAAAAAAAGTATTCTACTAAATTTTATGTTTTGTTTTTCCTATTGGAAATGCCTTTTATATATGTCAGCCATGGTCCAGGTGAGCGATACAGGCTCTTGAGAGCCTCTTGTTTTTATTTACAAAATCGCCAAAGCCCCTCCCCCTGAAAATCAAATGGTCATCACTTGATAAAATTTATGTTGATATAAATACCGTTAATATTTCTCGCATTTTGCGTTCACATACATTTGAAGGCACGAATTATAAAGGACGCTTTCTGTGTCTGTTTAGATCTATTGCAACATTTAACAAAATTGTAAGAATCCTATAAATATGGTGATTTGTAAGTATTGATCAATGATTGATTTCGTATGCTACTTACGTACTTGATTAAAAGAAATAGTAAAAATTGATTTTATTTATTTATAGATACATGTACTTTGAATTGGAATTTCCCCCTTTTACGGTGCACGTGCATCAGTTGGGACATTACGTATTATTTCTCATTAGTGATTGGTTCATCGTATTTGACATTGTTCTGTAGATTCACCTTCAGAATGATTGCGAAGGTCAGTTTATTGTGATTTGTTTATTAAAATTGTGACGTACAATGTTTATGTGTCTGCCGAATGATCTTTGTCCATACTGATTTTTGACGGCTTGTAGATGCAATGATTACAATTGATTAGAATGATTGTATAAATAAAACAATATTGATGTATTAAAAGTGAAAAAAAAATACAATTATACAAATATATATATATATATATACTGCACACACAAATATAAGGGGTACCACAAGCATGTATTGCCATCTAAACATGTATACTGGAGTGAGGCAGAGCAATGGAAATATATGTAGACATTGCATAGAAAAATGTAGTTAATTAAGTTTAGATTGTCTTAAAGTGAATAAATCATTTAAGAGAGTGTACATTTGACTATATATAAATTCATCCACTGCAGAAGATTTATAGTATTTATACTTATTTATAGAATGTGTTCATATTCAATGGGAAAAAAAGTTTGCATACATATTTATTTTCAGAACCGTTTTATTTAAATCTTTGCTAAAAAAGATGTAATATAATAGCCTACTACCTGGCATTAGATACTGATCAAGTTAGTTCTTATACATTGATTTTGATAAAATTGCAGTTGTTGGACTTTAAAAGTTTCAATATAGCAATTTTAAGATTTCAGTGCATCCATTTCAGATTTATATGTCAATTCAATAATAAAAAAGAATAATACCTTTAATAAATAGATTTTGATTCCTATGACTAATAAACATATTTTGATGTTATAGTATCAAAAAAGTGTGCCCTTTCATGAATGTTTCAGCTTTGCAAAATCATATTATGGTTAATAAGCAGTCCAGCTAGTGCATCTTTATGAGGCAAATACATGTAATGAAATAGGACACTGCTCTCTGTATCTTACTGAACATAAATAAATGTATTTGCATTTTATTGCAACGGTCAAGTGAGTGGCAAAAGTTTCATTTCAAAGAGATGTTATTTCATACCCAAACTGGCATTCAAACAGACTGCCTGCGAAGAAAGAACAAGAGACACACTTTACACATTGACAATGTATGTAGAATACTTGATTGACAGAACTGTCATGAGAAGAAATTTTATTTGATTGGCTGCATAAAAACAAAACTATCCAATCATATGTACAATCTTCTGACAGCAGTGCATTCGTTGAATTGTTCTGCATACACTGCTGTCAATCAGTCATCAACAATGTTCTCTCTCTGCGGACAGTCTTTCAGAACGTTGGCTTTGGATGTAAAATTATATCTCTTGGAAATGAAACTTTTGCCACTCGCTTGACCATTGCAATAAAGCATTGTGTAAAGAAGCTATATTATTTTCTATAAAGTGGAAACAAAAGCATGCAGTATTAGTAAGAGTCTCTAATGTAGATTTCCAACATTGAATGAATGATTATATAAATGTTTAATTGATTTTGCAAAATATTGGCTAATTCTGCATTTTAAAAGGGCTGAATCCATATGTCTTAAGGTGTTGATGGCAACCATTGGAATCTCCTGCATTATTTTCCAGTAAATATGTAAGATTTTATTGTTATGTTCAAACAAAAAAAGCCCTGCAACACGTACATGAACTACATGTAGTACTAGGCTAGATTCCTTTGATCATAATTCATTTTATGTACAAAATGTATCAAGATTTGATGATGTGCCTTGCCTATCTAGAGTTTAAAGTATACAGTAAAAATCATGTTCATTTTAGATATTCAGATTTCATAGTAAATGAAATAGATGAGAATGGTAAAATAGTTGAGTTAACAAAACTGGAGGTGGATCCTACGCCAAAGGACGTGGTGAGTTTTGTAGACTGTTTAAATTTTTGTGACAATTTATTTCAATGAATCATGAGTTTAGACCAATTCTAGAGAAATTTATTTTTTCATTAGTCACTGATTAGATATAACTTAATAAATTCATGATGGTTTAATTTCATGATACTGATTTTTTTTCTTGTAAATGAATGGACAACTGTGAGTCTTTTTGTGTATTTATTTTTTAGCCATTCACCACACTTAGGGGGAGAGTTTGGATCCAAGAAAACGAGTTTAACTCCACCACAATTTTTGTGCCTGTCCCAAGTCAGGAATATGTTGTTCATTGGCTTGTCCTTGTCTTCTTATAAAATTTTAGTTTCTTGATATTTGGGTTATTGGATGTGGTTTGTTTCCATTGATTTATTCACTATTTAGGGCTTGCTATATGGTGTGAGGTTCCTCACTGTGTTGAAGACCGTACGGTGACCCCGAGATGCTTTGTTTTGGGCCATTTTAATCTAGATATGGGATGTTGTCTCCTTGACATTTACCCCATTTCCTTTCTTTCATAAAAATATTTTGTCAGTCATGAAACTTAAACCAAGTAAATTATCTTTAACTCATTCGCCCCCAATCCCGCCTGTAGTCGTGATAAAAATACTACGCTGACAGGCCGATAACGTCTATGGCCGATTATTCTTCAATGGCCGATCCCGTCTGTAGTCGTGGTCAACACCATTCTAAAAGAATCGCTCCGATTGGCTATTTCGTAGGGGTTTTCCAAAAATTAAGAAATACCAGCCAAATAAAAAAAGGTTTAACGTTTCATTATATGAAGTTTGATTATTCATAGTGCAAAGGTTATTCCGTATTTAGACATTTTCTAACACATGTGTTACCACGCGCATTCATTGATAAAATGTAAAACAATGGCCGACCTCTTCGAGAGTAGTGACAGTGAAAACGAGTTTGATGGCTTTGAATTACGTGATGTAAATGCCGCAGAAGGGAGATATTTAGAACAAATTGAAGTATTAAATAATATTGATTCTGACATCGATTCTGACGAGAACGAAGGTTTGACAGCGATGATGACAATGTCATCCTTGCCGAAATTGCAGAATGGAGCAAGCAACTTCGACCCGTTAATACTAATGATTTTTCGGCTCCTCGGCCCGGTCCGACCACTCAAATGGACAAGGAAAAGACGGAGATAGATTTCTTTCATTTGATTTTCCTGGAGACTATTTATTCGGACATCTCGAGGCAAACAAACGCGTACGCAAACAGGGCAAACGCAAACTGGCATCCAACAACTCCTGATGAAATAAAAGCATACCTCGGGGGTCAGATCGTGATGGGTGTGTTACCCGTATTGGTGTAAAGACAAGTTATTTCATGCTTCTTGTCTTGAAGAAAAATTTTCTAGGAACAGATTTGAGGAGTTGCAGAGATATCTCCATGTGGCTGACACTTCTCAAAATCCACCCAGATTACAACCCGGGCATGATAAATTTGCTCATGTAAGACCAATTCTTGAAATAGTTAGAGATAAATGTCTTCTAGAATATCATCCACATAAAGAAGTGTCCATTGCTGAAGCCATGATAGGTTTTTCTGGGAGATTGGGCTTCAAACAGTATGTTCCTTTGAAGCCCATAAAAAGGGGGATCAAAGTTTGGGTTAGTGCAGATCGAAACAATGGCTACATAAATGACTTCCAAGTTTATACCGGTAAGACAGCAAACAACCCAGAGGCTAATCTTGGACAAAGAGTTGTTCTAGACCTTATGACCCCTGTGCTAAACCTTGGTCATCATGTTTATTGTGATAGTTTTTTTTACTTCACCGGATTTATTTATCCATTTATGGAACCATGGTACGTATGCATGTGGCACCGTCCGAGCACACCGTAAGGGACTACCAGCTGGTTTGGACAGTATAAAATTGAAAGAGCAAGGCAAGTGTGTGGTAAAGCAAAAGAACTACATGCGAATCACAATTTGGAGGGACAAGAAAAACATGCTATTGTCAACTAACTCTCATGGTGATCCCGACAAAGTCAACCGCAGACAGAAAGATGGAACCATCAATGAAGTGCTTTGTCCACTGGCAGTGAAGAACTATAACATGTTCATGAATGGAGTAGATCATGCAGATCAGTTGAGATCTACTTACAATATTTCCAGGAAGTGTTTGAAATGGTGGAAATATTTGTTCAACTTTCTTGTGGACATTAGTATTGTCAATGCATACATCCTAATGAGGGAGTCCGTGAACCACCAAATCATAACAAAAAATAACAAGACACGTCAAATGACCCAGCTCGAGTTCCGTATGAAATTGGCACATCAAATGTTTGGAAACTTTCAAGGAAAAAGAAAACGGTCACTCGACATAAGACTGGTGCCTCAACCCAACAATCATTGGATTGAAGCATTACCCAAGAAGAGAACCTGTAAAATGTACTCCAGAAACAAAATTAGAAGGGAACCCAAAACTGGATGTGGTCAGTGCCAAGTAAACTTGTGTGTAGATTATTTTAAGCCATATCACAGGATAACATATCCACATTTATTCTTGTAAATAGAGGAATATATACATGAGATACATATATTTTTGAAAATATTTTTGGTATATTTTTACTTACCTGAATTAATTTGTTGATAATTTGTGCATACTTTTTGATAAATTTTATATGAGTGGAAAGGAAATTTATTACTCTTTATTCCCTGAAAATTTCATGGATTTATGTTGGATAATTACTGAGCAATCAAGGTAAATATAATGCATGTGCATGTCTGACAGTAGTAAAAGTTAATTAGATAAAAATACTCTGGGGCACAGCCTAATAATAGATGCTGGCTTATCACTGTTGCAGTGTAAATATACTGCTGGGGGTGAATGAGAAAATAATATAACCCCTGCCTTTTACTAGACGAAAATGCTGAGCTGGCTTTTTAATATGTGAACATGTGGCATATCAGTCTGCAGGTGGCATCAACCCACTCATACAAATTGTACTTATTTCAGTGTCTTTACTCTTGTTTCCCTAATATTGCAGGACGAAAGACCATAATACTTATTCTGTAGTAAAAAAAATGTCAGAATATACTAAAATTCCAGTGCAGATCTACTACCACATAATTATACCATTCCTATTTCGGGTCTCAGAAAAGTAATCTGAATAAAAAACAACAAACAAACAAAGAACAAAATCCTTAATCAAAGCTCTATAATGCCAAATAATTATTTGGACTACCAGGTGTAATTTGATTTTTTTGTCAGAGAAATTGTTAGCTTTAGCTAAACATGAATTACATTTTGGACAATAAATAATAGAACAAATAACTGCTAAGCAAATCAAACGACAAAATCATTGGATCAGTAAAAACTATGTTTTCAGAAAGAAGACACAGAAGATACAAAAGATGCCTTCTGTTTGCCAGAAAGTACCTTGACCTCACTTACAGAACTGTCGTCTGCTGCCACTGAAACTCAGACAACATCAAAGGAAGCAGTTCCAAGTGTCAATATAGAGGTAAATAACTGTAATTCAAATGAAAGCAAAATATTCTGCAATATTTTAAAACACGATGATATGTACATGTACACAAAACACTTTTTTTAGCTCACCTGACCCGAAGGGTCAGTGTGAGCTTTTGCCATCACTTGGCGTCCGCCGTCCGTCCATCCGTTGTCTATCCGTTAAACTTTTCACATTTTCATCTTCTCCTCTGAAACCACTGAAGCAAATTCAACAAAACTTTACAGGAATGATGTACTCAAGGTCCTTTACAAAGATTGCTCATTTCGTTCTGATTCGATAAAAAACATGGCCGCCAGCGCGGAACTTAATTTTAACATTGGACCCTATGGGTAAAATCACATTGGACCCTATGGGTAAAATCACATTTTCATCTTTTCGCAAATTCAACAAAACTTGACAGGAATGATGTACTAGAGGTCCTTCACTAAGAATGCTCATTTTGTTCTGATCTGATATTATACATGGCCGCCAGCGCGGAACTTAGGTTTAACATTGGACCCTATGGGAAAAATCACATTTTCATCTTTTCCTCTGAAACCGCTGAAGCAAATTCAACAAAACTTTACAGGAATGATGTGCTAGAGGTCCTTCACTGAGAATGCTCATTTCGTTCCGATCCAATAAAAAACATGGCTTCCAGCGCAGAACTTAGGTTTAACATTGGACCCTATGGGAAAAATCAAATTTTCATCTTTTCCTCTGATACCGCTGAAGCAAATTCAACAAAACTTTACAGGAATGATGTACTAGAGGTCCTTCACTTAGAATGCTCATTTCGTTCCGATCCAATAAAAAACATGGCTGCCAGTGCGGAACTTAGGTTTAACATTGGACCCTATGGGAAAAATCACATTTTCATCTTTTCCTCTCAAACAGCTGAAGCAAATTCAACAAAACTTTACAGGAATGATGTACTAGAGGTCCTTCACTGAGATTGCTCATTTTGCTCCAATCCGATAAAAAACATGGCTGCCAGCACAGAACATAGTTTAACATTGGACGCTATGGGAAAATCACATTTTCATCTTCTCCTCTTAAACAGCTGAAGCAAATTCAACCTAACTTTACAGGAATGATGAATGGAAGGTTATTTATAAAGGTTGCTCATTTTGTTCTGATCCGATAAAAAACACGACATAGTTTAACACTGGACCCTATTGGAAAATCTTATTTCATCTTCTCCTCTGAAACGGTTGAAGCAAATTCAACCAAACTTTACAGGAATGATTAACTAAAGGTCCTTTATAAAGCTTGCTCATTTTGTTCCAATCTGATAAAAACATGGCCGCTAGCAAGGGACATAGTTTAACATTGGACCTTATTGGAATATCACATTTTCATCTTCTCCTTTAAAACCTCTAAAGCAAATTCAACCAAACTATACAGGAATGATGTACTAAAGGTCCTTTACAAAGATTGCTCATTCCGTTCTGATCAGATGAAAAACATGGCTACCAGCAAGGAACATAGTTGAAAAATGGACATTTTGGAAAAATCACATTTTCATCTTCTCCCCTGAAATTGCTGTAGCAAATTTAATCAAACTTTGTAGGACTGATGTACTAAAGGTCCTTTACAAAGATTGCTCATTTTGTTCTTACATGTATTTGACAAAAAACATGGTGGCCAGCACAGAATGTATGTTTTACTTTTCATTGGACTTTATGGGAAAAAATCACATTTTCATCATCTTCTCTGAAACTGTTGAAGCAAATTGTATTGGAAGGATGAGTAGAAGGTCCTTTGCAAAGTTTACTCATTTCAATAGGACAAAAAAATACAGGTGCTAATAGAGAACATTGCAAAACATTAGACCTCCATTGGTAAAAAACATCATTTTTGGTCATGCATAGCAGATAAGTATTTTGTCAGGTGAGCGATACAGGCTCAGTCCCTGAGCCTCTAGTTCAGGTCTGCTGTAGGTAGAGTTGACACATGAAAGTACTGTCCATTTCATGGTGTCATAATCAGTGTACAGTGTTATCTATGGTTTGGTTATCCGGACGACTTTCATTTCCGGGAATTTTATAAATTTCAAAATTTTCATTACCGGAAATTTCTATATTTCTTTTCCGGTAAAAATATACACATCGTTTCCGAGATTTTTTGTGTACATGAATACAAAAAACTTGAAAAAAACGATTCCAATTCCCTACAAAGGTGTCTGTTAGGTATATCAGTGACTAGGTGAACAAACATAATTATGAAAATATATCATCGTTTTTCGTTTTTAAATAGTTATGTATTAACACATTTTAAAAGGATGCAAAAAAAATTCACGATCTTTTCTACTCATAGTCCCCTTCAATCTCCCGTGGTGAACACAACCAATAAAAAAATATGGACCTGGTATTTATGCATTTAAGACATGTGAATATCACAAAATCCGTTTTTTCAACAATGTTATATTTACAACGTTTTATAGGATGCATGTCATCGTACAATGGATTCTGCTCAAAACCTCTTTCAGTTTCCCTTTATGAACAGGACTCAATTCTTATATGAAAATCATCGGGATTGGGTAAATTTGAATTTAATACCTTGTAGAGGTATACTTGTCTTTTTTTAATTCTCGGAAATGATGTATACGAGTAGAAAATTTATATTAAAAAAATCCCGGAAATGATATATAAATATTTCCGGAAATGAAAACATTTTTTCCCGGAAATGATATGCTAATTCCCGGAAATGAAAATCCCACTTTTTGCAAAAACATTTAAGTCACATTCCATGCAAACTTTCTGAATATCTTGTTTACGTGTCGTCGTTGTGCATGTAATGCTTCCATGTTACTGAATTTAGATCTTTATTTTATGGGTCCAAAAATAGCTAAACAGTAGTGTAGTAAAGGCTTTTCCATGGAACATCCAATAATTTTGATTGTTATATCAGTATTGAAGGAATATTGAATTTGTAAAAACTTAATTATTGATTAAATGAGTCTAAACAAATAGACTTAAAGGCTTAAGGGAGTACGAGTCTAAAAAATTTTGTAATTAGAATTAAAATTCTGACCTTTTGTCTTGAAGAGCACATCTAATGGAACAACTTGAGCAAAAAATTTTGAAAATCCATGTAGGAATTTTTGAGTTATAAGTTGTCAAAATTTTGGCGGGAAACAGATCTCTCTAGAGTTTTCCTTCAATTTGCATAAGATGTTTATAGGCCTTTAAATATATGAAATTATAATTGGAAGTTGATTAAACTTTTATACACAGTCTATTTTATGTATTTTAAAGTGACTTATGACCAAGAAAATGTGATCCATGTGCAAAAAATTTTAGCACTGTTTGAATGGATAAAACCCGAGGATATAGAATGCTTCTGAAATCTGAGGCTCGTACTCCCTGAAGTGTTTTGTCCTTAGCATTGTTTTGGTCTTCATTTAGATTTTATTAGCTATTTTGTTTCTTTCAGGTTTCATACACTTTTCAGTCTTTGTTCCGCTATGATTTGATCTTCACTGAAGAGACATAAGTTGTTGAAATGGCCATCTGCAGAATTTTAATTTACAGAAATTCCTGTTTGTAGTGTAGTATATTAAAAAAGAAAATGTTTTCAGATTATTTTAAGATATTTATTTCATTTCATGTAATATTTTTTTAAGTTGGAGGATGATAAAGAATTAAGAACTAAGTATCATAAGGCTATCAAATCAAAGTTTCCTGGACTGGATGCTAATACTGTAACTGTGGATGGTGCAAAAGTTATCAAAGTTACCAAAAAATCTAATGTGAAAAGTAAGTATATGTGCATTTTACCAGAATTTTAATGTACAGTTTAACTCAAATTGCTCAAACTGCAATATAGCCTGAACACCATGGGCATCTCGAACCCTTTTTATGGTCCCTGTGTTCAAGTTTAAATAATTACATTTCATGAATATTCATTTGAATTCCGTCAGTTTGATAGGTGAACATCGATCACGTGGCATATCAACGTGAAGTTGCAATTCCCTTCAAACACATTTGACCACGTGTTCACGTGGTGGATGAATTTGTAAAAATAGAATCCAAATGTACATGATGTACTTCCCTGTAAATAAAGTTGTTTTTTTATATTTCGGGTTTAAAATGTAATTATAAGAATTGAATGCATTATTTTGAAGTTTCATAGTGACTATGAAAGGGTTGACCGGGCGCACATTTTCAACATGAAGTGCTACCGCACTTCATTAAAAATGTGCTTCGGTCAACCCTTTCATATCCCAATGAAACTTCAAAATAATGCCTCCAATTCTTAAACATAATTCGATCTCTATAGCGTGAAGGCCCCTCTAGCTCAAACTGTTTTCATCAGTCCCATAGGTATTCGAGTCATCGAACTTCGACTTTAATTGCAATGTCCACATTATTTTAAATAATGATTATACAGGTACATCAGGGCAAAGACACTATCATGACTTTTTATGCCCCCAGATCTGTCTGTCTGTTTGTCTGTCTGTCTACAACTTAAACCAGGCTTATAACTTTTAAACCAGATGCGATAGGAACTTCATATTTTGTATGTGTATTGATCATGTGAAGCTGAACACCATTATGCAAATTTCACTAAGGTCAGGTCAAAGGTCAAAGTCACAGAGGTCAAAAGGTCAAAATCTAGATTTTGCTATAGCTCTTGAATTACAAGTACTAGAGGCTTGATATTCCATATATGAATAGATCTAATGAAGCTAAGTATAAACCTCCCCAAAAAATTCAGCCAGGTCAAAGGTCAAGGTCACTTAGAGCAAATTTGAATACTTTAACATTGCCTACATTTTTTCCGACCAGATATGATAGGACCTTCATATTTGGCCTGTATATTGGTTATATTAAGCTAAGCAGCATTATGCAAATTTCACTTATGTCAGGTCAAAGGTAAAAGTTACAAGGTCAAGGTCACAGAGGTTAAAAGTTCAAAATCTAGATTTTCCTGAAGCTCATTAATTACAATTGCTAGAGGCTTCATATTCTATCTGTGAATAGATATGATGGAGCTTAGTACAAATCCACCAAAAACATTTGGGTCAGATCAAAGGTCAAGGTCACTGAGTGAAAATTTGTAAACTTTAACATTGGCAATATCTTTTCAACCAGCCGTGATAGGACCTTCATATTTGGCCTGTGTAATAAAGCCGAACACCATTATGCAAATTTCATTACGGTGAGGTGAAAGCTCAAGGTCACAGAGGTCAAAAGGTCATACAGTTGCAAGAGGCTTGATATTCTATATGTGAATAGATCTAATGGAGCTAAGTAGAAATGTCTACTTAACCTTAATTTCTAGTGATGGCAATTTTAGCATTAATTTTGTATTGAAGACATGGCTGCTACCGAGGGCATAGTGTTTCACAAACACATCTTGTTTAAATTTGTATTTAACAAGTTCTCAATGTTAATATTATCTTTTTTATCATTTTGATGATTTTTAAGGGCTATTCCATTGAAATGGATGTGGGAGGGTAGAAAGGGAATTTCTGTTTCTGGACACTTGTCCTGGGTCATTCTCAGTTTGAGGCCACTATTTGTATGTTAAGTTTTCTACAAAAAGGTTGTTGGTTGTGTTGATATTTTGAAAGTCCCTTCCTACCCACCCACATACATTTTAGGGAATAGCCTTAACCAAATAGAGTTTGCTTTTTCTTTTAAAGCAAAAAACAAATGGAAAAACAACTGGCCATCAGGGCGAGGAAACTATTGTCGATTTGTTTTGTACAAAGAAAACAGAGATACTATGGCAGCTATTGGTGATATTGCTAGATTCCTCAGGTAAAATTGGTGATATTGCTA
>MJUU01007488.1:24634-44528 GCA_002080025.1 Modiolus philippinarum | reverse complement strand
GATTCCTCAGGTAAAATTGGTGATATTGCTAGATTCCTCAGGTAAAATAGCATATGCATATTTTACGAAAGGATATGGAGTAAATGAACATGAGACAATAACACATATGTCAACTCCAACTGCATTAATTTTAATGAGCTGTATGGCCATTTCGGAAATTTATTCCTCATCAGCAGCACTAGAACCCAAACAAAGGAAATCCATAATTTCAAAAAAAGATATAAAATGCATAAAACCAAACGAAATCCGAATAATCAGTAATATCAAATATAGCTAAGGACAAAACTACGATGGATGGAGTTTATCCTTGGGTTTTAGAATTTACATAAATTTAGATAATAGTAATTGAACAAAGTGTACACATGAGATATCATCTCATGTACAAGTACACCATATCTAAGAAAAATAAAGAGCATACATCTCTACCACGGGGAATTGTTTTACCAACTCCACACTGCAATAAAAGACAAACTCCTATATTAAATATTTTACGAAAGGATATGGAGTAAATGAACATGAGACAATAACACATATGTCAACTCCAACTGCATTAATGTACTTTTAATTGAACAATTGGCATTTTTATGGATTTTAAGTTTTTGTTAAATTGGGTGAATTTGAGATTTCATACAACTGTTGATCCCAAGAAAGACCCATTCAAGGTAACTGAAGCTGGTATTTTGTGGTAGATATTGAGTTGTTTCTTTCTGATGACGTTTTGTTGGTAAAATGCAATTACCTGCTCCATATCCTGCAAAAAAATAAGGTTTTCACAGTAATAGTGAAGGAAGCCAACAAAATGACAGCAGCAGAATACATTTTATCAGCAATATATACATTTTCTTTTTGATCTTACTGACTGATATTGTCAGTATCTCCGTACTGATCTGATACAAGAAAATGTCAGGCAATGACATAATGAAATTGACATCATGACTCTTACGACGTTGCTGATAAAAACAATAATGGTAGTTTTGAAGGTCTCAACAGAAAATATCACTAGTATCACAACTCGTCCTATCGGACTTGCCGCGATACGGTGATATTTTCTGTCCCGACCTTCAAAACTACCATTATTCTATATATATATACAAGGAACAAAAGACAAAGCAAATGTAAAAATCAAAGTCCAAAGATATGACAGAGAATTAAACAGAAGCAGAAAGATAGGAAACATCAACAAAGGAAATAAAATTGAAAACAAAACATTCAAAACTAAAGCATAGGGAAAAAAAAAAACGAGAGTGACATCAAGTGTTTGTAAACCTGTCCTGCTCTGCACACTTTCATTCTATGTTAAAGTCAAAGCCTGTAATGTCATTTATAAAGTTACAACTTAAAAGATTTACCCATCATTACTCCACTAGATATTCTGCCAGTATTTTATGCAAAGTACTGGTAATTATTGCCATGACATCAGTTAAATTAGGGGTAATTCGAAAAAAATAAATTCTTCGTTTTTCACAACTTCAACATTAAATTGGATGTAACAATTAATATTGGAATTGTGAAGGAATGATTCGACAATACACAATATATGTTATTTTTTTCCAGTGTGAACAAAAACATATTTCAGTATGCTGGAACAAAAGACAGACGAGCAAAAACCACACAGGAAATAACAGTCTATAGGTATTATAGTAGTCATAATAGTTATAAATTTAAACTTATGTTGAGATTTTTTTACCTTTTATCAAAGACAATGAACATGTGACACAGGGCTGAAAAAGGGTCTGTAAGTCTCATTTAATTTTGAAACTTCTGGGTCTATAAATTTTATCAGAACTTACAGACTATTGGTTTTAGCGTGATCTGAGAAAATGCTTGGAGCATGATTTGTGAAAATTCCTACAAAAATAGGCATAATTTGTCAATTAAGAGAGTCTATATGAAAGCAGAAAATCACACAAGTGAGTTGCATGATTTTTCAAATTTATTCTCATGATTATATAAAAGGGGCTCTTTTGAGACCCTCTCGACACGACAGCCTATTTGTGTTGAAGTAAGTAAAACAACTGGACGAAAGAAATATTTATTAAGCTCACTCTTTGGCAAGGCTGTATGGTAAAATATAAGTCCCGAGTTTGATCTTGGTAGTAGGCCATTGTGAACTTCATAGATTTTCAAATTTCCAGTAATTTCCAAAATTCCAGTAATATATCCTGAAAAATTTACTTCCAACCAAGTAATAAAAATATGAGTAATATTGCCAGATTTTGTAAAATTTACAAGCGTTATAATTAGCAAATAGTAACATGATCACTCAAGGCAAAGTCTACTTGTTTCTTAAGTGTTGTAATTAACAGCTGAGGCCAAAAAGAAAAATATGTGTGTTTACTGTAGTCTGCTGAAAAAAATTAGGGTCGGTAGGTCGGGAATCTTTTTNTTTTTTTTTTTTTTTTTTTTTTTTTCAGGCATCGTCAACGAAATCCGGAAAAATTTCAGGTCATTCCCAAGTCCGTTCCGAAATTAATCCTACAACCGGAAGTACTGCAATTTGCATTGTGTTTTGGAAGAAACTTGGCGCATATTTCTTGATTTTTGTCTATTTGAATGTCTTTTGAACCAAATAAAAAGTTTAAATGTCTATTTTATTAACTTTTCGTACCAGCGGAAGCATGTTACCAGATAAACTTATCAATTTAAAGAGGTCTGTATCAAAATAGGGTCGGTTGATAACAACGTTGAACTTTTTTTTTATGAGAATCAATAAAAAGTTCTAGGGTCGGCATCGAAAAAATAGGGTCGGTCGGACTACCGTAAACACACATATTTTTTTTTTTGGCCTGAGTAGCAATGAAATCTGACATGGCTAAAAAGATGTTTGTATTTTGACAAATCAGCTAACAAATCGCTTTGTTTAAGGTAGTTCGATCCTAATAAAAATTTCAGACAGAATTTTTTTCTTTTAAGATATTTTGTAGGTCTTGACCTATATATTCAAAAAACAAAATAAAAATGATATGTCACCGATCATCTTTTCCTGTTATCTGGCTTTGAAAATCAGGCCAAATTCAGTATTTTTCAGCAATATTTACAAAGAATATATAGGGAACTGTGATAACATGCTTATTGTTTATCTTTCATATAAAATAAATATCAGATAGATTTTTTTTATTTTTTGGTATTTCAGAGATATACACTTAAGCTATCTGTTACGCTGAAAAAATTTATATGTCACCGTTCGATTAGGAGAGATATTTTATATAGTTAACGAAATAGACAATATCTATGGGAAAAGGGAGCTAATTCGCGGGAAAGTGCTTGCCAATCTATTATGACGTCACAGTGAATAGGCCAATACGGGAATATTCCGGTTTGAAAATCAAGTCAATTCCGCATCCGACTCGTGTTTCGCAAATGCGCCAATCGAATGCGCCGTGTATTAGTGTCGAACTACCTTAATTAGCAATGACCACAACTAAATTTCAACACAAATTTCAGGAAAAGTGGAATTTGCATTTTGTAAAATATACAACATAAAAATTGGTAAATGGATTTCGATATTTTGAATGTTAATATATTTCAATAAAAATCCTCCCTTGATTTCTTCATCTCTCTGAAAATCAAGGGCATGGGCTCCTTGGACCTAATACATGAGGTGTCAATCACTTTCAGAATCATCTTTGAGAACATGGCATGAACAAAAATTGTGATTTGAAAGATATAAAAAAATTTTTGATTCCCTTCAAACCCCGAGTTGTTATTTAAATCAGTTAAAGGTTTGATGCAGTTTGTACTTGTAAAAGAAATGCTCCATCAAAACTTTAGGCCCAACATTTATGAAAAAGCTAAATTAAATATTATTGAATGTTTAGTTTCATTTGACAGGATGTTTGCTGAGAGATTAGAAGAACTGAACTCTAGAATGAAATATATACATTTTGGAAACTACAGGTGTGTATTTCATACAAACTAAATGTTTAATGTTACATTGCATACAATTGTTATTATTTTAATTGCATGACTCAGTGTTATTACTTAGAAACCCATAATCAGAATTCAGTATAAACTACCGTATAAAGGGTAATTTTTGTGAGGATCTAATTTTTGCTACATTCAAGAGGTTTCTTGGAGTGCAAAAATAAAAACTCACGAAATTAAAGTCAGTATATGTTCATATATGTCTTTCCCTTACACAATTTTCCATTGCGAAAATTGATGACTGATAAAATTTAATACCCCTCTTCAGGGAATGAATCACGAAATTTGGCAACCGCGTAAATTGCCTGCTATACTGTATATATACATGAATTTGGAGAAATGGGTCTTGTGTTTTTTGAAGGTGAAAAGTACAATGTACACATAGTGTGTCAATAACAACTTAAAGTGATCTTCATGAAAATACACAAATTCGCAGTAATTTATATATGTCTACCGAATTATGACACTAAGAGTATGACATTTGAGGGGAAATGTCCCCATCCCCATATTAACTGTAGAAAAAAACCTGACTATTCAAAAGCACAACTTACATTTGTGCTTTTCGTAGAATTATATGTTAAATTAAGAGATTAATGTTTTATTATCTTTCAGATATGTAAATGAACCACTGAAGTTAGGAAAATGTAAAGGAAATAAGTTTACTATTGTTCTCAGGTAGGTAGTGTAGCACATATTTTATTGATAGATTTGCNGGACGTACGAAAGTTTGAGAAACTGAAGATCAACTGTATAACTTACATTGTTACCTTGATTGTGGCAACTGAAAACCAGGTGAGCGATACAGGCTCCTGGGAGCCTCTGGTTCTAGTTTAATTTTGAAACTTCTGGGTTTACAATTTTATCAGAACTTAAAGACTTTTGACCCTCTTGATAGGACAGCATATTTGTGTTGAAGTTAGATAAAACCATTGGACGAAAGAAATATTTATTAAGTTCACTCTTTGGCAAGGCTGTATGGTAAAATGTAAGTCCCGAGTTTGATCTTGGTAGTAGGCCATTGTGAACTTCATAGATTTTCAAAGCTTTTTTACCTTCCTAAAATTCAAGTAATTAGGGCCCCGCATCGAGATGCGGGTGCCCTATAGTTTTCACTTTGTCCGTCCGTCCGTCTGTCTGTCTGTCCGTCAACAATTTTTTTGGTTGAAGTTTTCTGGGCTTTTACTGGTGGGAATGATTTCATATTTGGTCTGAAGCTTTATGATGATGAGTTGTACTATGTAAGCAGTTTTCAGGTTTGCCATACCACTACTTCCTGTTTGCCGATACTTTAACTTTTTATTATACCACTCTATGGATGAAAATTTTTCTGTCAAAGTTTTCTGAGCTTCTACATGTGGGAATGATTTCATATTTGGTCTGAAGCTTTATTATGATGAGTTGTACGGTGTAAGCAATTTTCAGGTTTGCCATGCCACTACTTCCTGTTTGCCGATACTCTAACTTTTTATTATACCACTCTATGGATAAAAAATTTTTCGTCAAAGTTTTCTGGGATTCTACATGTGGGAATGATTTCATATGTGGTCTGAAGCTTAATGATGATGAGTTGTACAGTGTAAGCAATTTTCAGGTTTGCCATGCCAATACTTCCTGTTTGCTGATACTTTAACTTTTAATTAAACCACTCTATGGATGAAAATTTTTCGTCAAAGTTTTCTGGGCTTCTATATGTGGGGATGATTTCATATTTATTCTGAAGCTTCATGATGATGAGTTGTACCGTGTAAGCGATTTTTAGGTTTGCCATGCCACTACTTCCTGTTTGCCGATACTTTAACTTTTTAGCCCACCTGGTCTAAAAGGCCATGTGAGCTATTGCTTTCATTTGGCGTCCGTCGGCGTCCGTCGTCTGTCCGTCATAAACTTTTTCAAAAATCTTCTCCTCTGAAACCGCTAGGCCAATTTGAACCAAACTTGGCCTGAATCATCACCAGGGTATCTAGATTCAAAATTGTGTTCGATTAGTCCGAGGACCAAACAACATGGCTGCCGTTACTAAAAATAGCACATAGGGGTAAATTTCAGTTTTTGGCAAATAACTCAAAAACCATTACAGATATCAAAAATCTGACATGGGATAAAAGTGATAAGCATGACAAGATCTACCTGCCCTGCAATTTTGAAGAAAATCCGAAAACCCGTCTTAAAGTTATTGCCCTTTTTCTGTGAAAATTTCAAAATTTTGATATTCTTTATTTTTTATCGCAAAAACTATAACAGATAGAGGTCAACTTTAAATTGCAAAAATGTTCAGCATATCAAGATCTACCCACCTTGAAATTTTGAAGAAAATCTCACTACCCATATAGGAGTTTTTGCCCTTTATTGGTCAAATTTAAGAAATTTGATACTTTTTGTCATCAGTTTAAAAAATCTCCTCAGAAGCCACTAGGCCAATTGTTACCAAACTTGACCTGAATCATCACCAGGGTAAACAGTTTCAAAATTGTGTTCGATTAGTCTGAAAACTAAGCAACATGGTTGCTGTTACTAAAAATAGAACAAAGGGGTAAATTGCATTTTTTGAAAATAACTCGAAAACCGTTACAGATATCAAAATCTGATTGGTAGTGAAAATAATCAGCATGTTAAGATCTACCCGCCCTGCAATTTTAAAGAAAATCCGAAATCTAGTGTTAGAGTTATTGCCCTTTTTCCGTAAAATTTTCAAAATTTTGATTTATATTTTTTTTTATTTTAAAAAGTGTAACAGATAGAGGTCAAGTGTAAATTGCAAAAAGGTTCAGCATATCAAGATCTACCCAACCTAAAATTTTGAAGAAAATCCAAAAATCTTTGTAGGAGTTGTTGCCCTTTTTCATGGAATTTTCATATTTTGTCGTCTTTTATATCCATAAACTAGAGAAGATGAAGGTTTAGTGTAAATTGATTAAAATGTTTGCCATATGCTATGGCAATGTGTAAACTGGTGTATAAAATTGTTCATTGACCACCATTTTCAAAATGGCCGTCGAAAAAAGGAGGGAAAATTCAACATTGTCCAATTTCAATGAAATTTGGTTTCCAAGTGGATATTGATGTTGTGACTTCAAAACAGGTACTGAAAATTGTTCGTTGACTGCCATTTTCAAAATGGCCACCAAAAAAGGCGGGAAAATTCAACATTGTCCAATTTCAATGGAATTTGGTTTCCAAACAGGTTTTGATGTCACAAATTCAAACCAATGTAAAAAATTGTTTGTTGACCGCCATTTTCAAAATGGCTTCCACAAAATCAGGAAAATTCAATATTGTCTGATTTCAATGAAATTTGGTTTCCAAGTGGATATTGATGTTGCGACTTCAAAACAGATGCTGAAAATTGTTTGTTGACCACCATTTTCAAAATGGCCGCCAAAAAAGGCGAGAAAATGTAACATTGTAAAATTTCAATGGAATTTGGTTTCCAAATGGGTATTTATGTTGCAAATTCAAACCAATGTTAAAATTTGTTTGTTCACCGCCATTTCAAAATGGCCGCCAAAAAAAGGCGGGAAAATTCAATATTGTCCAATTTCAATGAAATTTGGTTTCCAAGTGGATATTGATGTTGTGAATTCAAAACTGATGTTAAGAATTGTTTGCTGACCGCCATTTTAAAATGGCTGCCAAAAAAGGTGGGAAAATTCAACATTGTCTGATTTCAATGTAATTTGGTGTCCAAGTGGATATTGATGATGCGACTTCAAAAGTCGTGTGGAAAATTGTTTGTTGACCACCAATTTCAAAATGGCCACCAAAAAGGCGGGATTATTCAACATTTTCCTATTTTAGAGAAATTTGGATTCCAGATAAATATTGATGTGGTAACTTCAAAAATATGGTTTGAAAAATTGTTGTTGACCGCCATTTACAAAATTATGTCTCAACTTCAAAGCTGGTGTTGAAAGTGGTCATAATCAAGTAATTTTTGTCAAAAATGGGCAACAAAGAAATGTAGTAAAACAAGATCAGACTTTAAACACAGTTTAAGATATTGGTGGTGTTTGAGCTAACAAAGTTTGAGAGACTTAACTTCAACTGTATAACTTAAAATTTTAGCTTCATTGTGGCAACTGAAAGCCAGGTGAGCGATACAGGCTCCTGGGAGCCTCTAGTTATTATACCACTCTATGGATGAAATTTTTTCGTCAAAGTTTTCTGGGCTTCTACAACTGGAAGTGATATGATATTTAGTCTGAAGCTTCATGATGAGGAGTTGTAACGTGTAAGCTATTTTCAGGTTTGCCATGCTACTACTTCCTGTTTGATGATACTTTAACTTTTATACCACTCTTTAGATGAAAATTTTTGTCAAAGTTTTCTTGGCCTCTTCAACTGGATGTGATTTCATATTTGGTGTAAAGCTTCATGATGATAAGTTGTATCATGTAAGGTATTTTCAGGTTTGCCGTGCCACAACTTCCTGTTTGCCGATACTTTTTAACTTTTTATTTTAAAATATTTTCATTAAACAAATGTTGATAATTTGTACAAAAGAAATGACTGCCTATTGCGGGGCCCTCCTGCGTTCAGCAGTACCTCTAGTTTATCCTGAAAAATTTACTTCCAAGCAAGTAATAAAAATATGAGTAACATTGCCAGATTTTGTAAAATTTACAAGCTGTATAAATTATAATTAATAAATAGTAACATGATCATTCAAAGCAAAGTGTACTTGTTTCTTTAGTGTTGTCATTGACAACCGAGTAGCAGCAAAATCTGACATGGCTAAAAAGATGTTTGTATTTTGACAAATCAGCTAACAAATCGCTTTGTTTAATTAGCAATGACCACAACTAAATTTCAACACAAATTGTAGATATGGCCTTTCAGAAGCATAATTTTACATATGAAAAAATATGTCATAGAAAAAGTCTAGATATTCATCGGACATTTCAGGAAAAGTGGAATTTGCATTTTGTAAAATATACAACATGAAAATTGGTAAATGGATTTTGATATTTTGAATGTTAAAAATATTTCAATAAAAATTCTCCCTGGATTTCATCTGATAGACAGCATATCTCTCTGAAAATCAAGGCCTTGGGCCCCTTGGGCCTAACACACATAGTTGTCAGTCACATTTGGAATCTTTATATTGAGAAGATAGCATGAACAAAAATTGTGATTTGAAAGACAGGAAAAAATATTTTGATTCCCTTCAAAACCCTAGTATTTAAATAAGTTAAAGGCTTGATGCAGTTTGTACTTGTAAAAGAAATGCTTCATTAAAATTTTAGGCCCAACATTTGTGAAAAAGCTAAATTAAATATTATTGAATGTTTTAGTTTCTTTTGACAGGATGTTTGCTGAGAGATTAGAAGAACTGAACTCTAGAATGAAATATATCCATTTTGGAAACTACAGGTGTGTATTTCATACAAACTAAATGTTTAATGTTACATTGCATACAATTGTTATTATTGTAATTGCATGACTCAGTGTTATTACATTTTTGTACTTAGAAACCCATAATCAGAATTCAGTATAAACTATCGTATAAAGGGTAATTTTAGTGAGGTTCTAATTTTTGCTACATTCAAGAGGTTTGTTGAAGTGCAAAAAAAATAAAAACTTGCCAAATTTAAGTCAGTATATGTTCATATATGTCTTTCCTTTAAACAATTTTCCATTGCGAAAATTGATGACTGATAAAATTTAATACCCCTTTTCATGGAATGAATCACGAAGTTTGGCAACCGCCTAAATTGCCTGCTATACTGTATATATACATGAATTTGGAGAAATGGGTCTTGTGTTTTTTGAAGGTGAAAAGTACAATGTACACATAGTGTGTCGATAACAACTTAAAGTGATCTTCATGAAAATACACAAATTCGCAGTAATTTATATATGTCTACTGAATTATGACACTAAGAGTATGACATTTGAGGGGAAATGTCCCCATCCCCATATTAACTGTAGAAAAAAACCTGACTATTCAAAAGCACAACTTACATTTGTGCTTTTCGTAGAATTATATGTTAAATTAAGAGATTAATGTTTTATTATCTTTCAGATATGTAAATGAACCACTGAAGTTAGGAAAATGTAAAGGAAATAAGTTTACTATTGTTCTCAGGTAGGTAGTGTAGCACATATTTTATTGATAGATTTGCTGCATTTACACTAATAGTTTGTTTGTTTTTTTTTTTCAAATAATTATGATCAGACATTAATCTTCATTTGAATGGAATTGATATAAGTTGATTCACATAAGAAACACTATGTTTAAAGTTAATAATGTCATGTATATAGAAAAGAATGTTTGAGGCTTATTAAACAGCACATTATAGTTTACTTAGGAAATAATTCATGGCAGGTATATGATTATCGTCATTTAGAAATGGGCTGGGCCTTTATATTCAAATTTAACCCAGAGTATTACAGACATGATTATTTTCCTATTTAAATAGGAATTCCTATTTTTTTAATACCGAGAATAAATTCAAAAGTTGTTCAGTTTTGTAGAACCAGCAAGAAAATGATGTTTTCACAGGGCTAACCCCCCTATTTCCTATAATTTAGGCAGTATTTCGTATTATTTCATATTTGTACAAAATCATGTCTGGTATTAGCAAGGGGTTGAATTTTCTAATATGAAGGTCCAGCCAATGGTTAAATGAAAATAGCCATATACCTGCCATGAATTGTTTAGATTCTAATATGACAGAAAATGGAATGTTTCTGCAGCGACTAAAGAGAAGAAGAATTTCCCGTCTACATTGTAGTATCTTTATGATGTCACAATGCACAATCTGACGTTTCCGAACAGATGCAAGTTCAAAATCTGAATCGAAAGAAAGACAATACACATGTACATGTCTGATTGGTATAGTTTAGTTAAAAAATGTTCTTAACCTTTATTTCCTGAATAAAATAAGATGGACAAAATTAAAAACATGGTTGTTTTGCATCCCTTTTTGCTCTTTTTGCCATTCCACTTGCGCATGTGCGAAGTATGAGATTATCAAGTACTAAACTGGTTTACAATTAACAAGAGCCATGTTAGCCATACATTGAAATGTTTTGTCAAGGATTTCTCAGTTTGTGTATGTAGCAATGATTTGATATTTGGTCTTAAGCTTTGATATGATGAGTTGTACTGTGTCTCCCCTTTTCAAGTCTTTCACTCATCTACCTCCTTTTTTCTGATAACTTTGATTTTTTCCCACTATAGCAATATATTGAAACATATATCTGGCGGGGGGCATCCATGTCCTATGGACACATTTTCTTTTATTGAAGACTGTGAAAATTGTGTTACAGCTTTGATATAAATCACAATATAGTATGAAGTACAGGACTAGTAGAAATGGGAAATTCATTTTATGATTTATCAGGATAAGATCCCTCTTGGGACTGTGTGAGTGAAATTTGCTTATTACAATGAAGTATTTCACTGAATCATGTATATAACAAAATTATGAAAAGACAATAATTGTATACTATTAGTAATTTGTTTTGCGAGTATGGGATTCTCTGCTTGTATTACATCGAGTGCGACAGCACTAGATGCAATGCGAGCTGAGAAATCCATCCGAGCAAAACAAATTACTAATAGTGTATTATCGCTAATTCTGTTATTGAAAAATACAGGATATATGATTCCTTTTCAACCGAAATATTTCTTCTAGTTAAAATCATTATTTTTGGTTAAATATAGCGCTTTCTCTGTTGGGATTATTTTTGTCACAAAACGTCACACGACGTCATATCAATATGCTGTTGCTAACGTCCCATAGAGATTGATGATAATATGTTTGTATCAGCGCAGTGAAGTGATAATAGAATTATGGTTGCCCGGGAACAATTGAAAATTGCACAAATTAGCGATAATCAATCATTTTAGTTCATCTCGTAGCCTTTACTCTGTTTATAATATCCTCTTTTTCCAGAAAATTTTTTTTTCATTGTTTACAGAAATGTCACTGGTGAAGATGAACTTTTAGACAAGGCCATGGAGTCACTGAAGGATAATGGGTTTATAAATTACTTTGGAATGCAGAGATTTGGTACCACGTCAATACCTACACATCATATTGGAAGGTAGGTTTAGCTGACAGTGATGAAACTGGAATGTTTTAAACTTCATGGTAATGTTGAAGTACTTTTTCTGTCACTCATTTTTAGTCGCCTCTACAAAGTTGAGGAGGACTATTGGAGTACTCCCGGCGTCTGCGTCCGCGTCCACATTTAGGTATATATCTTGGTAACTATGCAGGGTAGGGTCATCAAACTTTGCATGCAGGTGCATCTTGGGCTATCTCACAGCCTCCAAGAAAATTAGGTCTCTCTGACCTATATTTACTGCTTGAGTGGCTTGCATTTAAATTTTCATTAAAGGTCATATCTTAGTAACTTTACATAGTATGATCATCTAACTGTGCATGTGCATGCATCTCTGATGGTAGGTCAGCATCCAGGCAAAATTGGGTCACTTTGACCTATATTTTCAGCTTTAGTAACTTACATTCAAGTTTAATACGTCCGAGTTCAGATCTCAGTCACTGTACATGGTAGGATCATCTAACCTTGCACATGTATGCATCTTTGATGGTAGGTCAGCATCCAGGCAAAATTGGGTCACTATGACCTATATTTTTTGCTTGAGTGACTTACATTCAAGTTTACGTCCGAGTTCAGAACTCAGTCACTGTACATGGTAGGATCATATAACCTTGCATGAGCATGCATCTCTGATGGTAGGTCAGCATCCAGGCAAAATTAGGTCACTTTGACCTACATTTCCGCTTGACTGACTTACATTCAAGTTTACATCCGAGTTCAGATCTCGGTCACTGTACATGGTAGGATCATCTAACCTTGCACATGCATGCATCTCTGATGGTAGGTCAGCATCCAGGCAAAATTGGGTCGCTTTGACCTACATTTTCTGCTTGAGTGACTTACATTCAAGTTTATGTCCAAGTTCAGATCACAGTCACTGTACAAGGTAGAATCATCTAACCTTGCACATGCATGCATTTCTGATAGTAGGTCTACATCCAGGCAAAATTAGGTTACTATGACTTATATTTTCAGCTTGAGTGACTTACATTCAAGTTTTTGTCTGAGTTCAGATCTCAGTCACTGTACATGGCAGAATCATCTTACCTTGCGTATGCATAAATTTATGATGGTAGGTCAGCATCCAGGCAAAAGTAGGTCACTTTGACCTATATATTCTGCTTGACTGACTTAATTTCAAGTTTACATCCAAGTTCAGATCTCATTTACTGTACAGGGTAGGATCATCTTACCTTGGATGTGCATGCATCTTTGGTTGTATGTCAGCATCCAGGCAAAATTGGGTTGCTGTGACAATGTGCCAAACGAGGCAAACTTTGTAATCATTGATTACCTATGTTTAATTTTATTTTACTATATCTGTAGCAATTTATTTGATAGCAATTTAATTGTACAATTTTTGTAGCAATTTAGCAAAGATAGGAAAATATTGATGAAAAAACAAAGAGACACACAGTAGGGGATGCAAAGTGGAGAAAGCAAAGACGAGGGAAGAAGCTCATAAAAAGAAAAATAATCAAATAATACGATAAAAATTCATTGAAAATGCTACTCATATTGCAATTAGGCAACCCCACATTCCTTGGAAGAGAAAAATGATATATGGTGCCATTCATTTATTCATTAATTAAGTGGATTTTTAGAATGAATATGTAACTTATAAACTATTAAAGATGTATTAAAATTATTGAAAATGCAAAATGACATGAAGTGCAAGTTGACTTGGAAATATAGATGTGAAATATTTTGTAAAAAAATTATTCTCAGATCTACAGTAGATTAAATGCAGTAAAGTGTATGAAGATTGAAAACAACATTGTTTTTCATATTTTTCAAACTGGACAAAAGAATGTGAAAAAACTCATTGAATAAAAACAAATTGCCTAAAATTCATATTAAAAATATTTTAAGCAGTCAGATGCACAAAAAATTTGAATCTCTTGTTAAGTACATATCAAGCATAAAACATCAGATCTTCAAGGAGGTTTTTTTAAAAATTTTTCTGCCACTAAAATGTGAAAGCTTGTCTGTGCCTCTGCCCAAGTCTGTTCAGAGGGATATCCTAGGTGTTAAAGAGACAAAAGCCTTTCACAATTGGGTTTGTAAATCTCATCAAATTTTGTAACTTACAGGCACATAAAATGTACCCAGAAGTTTCATTTTTAATGAAAACATATGACGTTTCAAACAAAAACTTGAACGTCATAATCCTCAGACGTCATTTTTTGGCGGGAAATGTTTTTGAATTGCAATCTCATCGTGAATTCTCACAGCTCACATGTCGAGACTTACAGACCCTATGCACATGCAGTTATCAGTTTCATATATATGTGTACTGTATTTGTATCTGCATTATTGTTAGACAGACTCAAAACATTTTATTTTTATTTTAGAGCTATTTTGAAAAATGACTATGAAGAAGCAGTCAATTTGATACTTATGCCAAGACCAGGAGGTAGGTAATTACCCAGATAATTTTTTTTAATAGCAGAACACTCAAGAGATATCAATACATGTATATTAAAGCTGAAAACTTAAGATTATGAATATGTTTTTGTCTCCCGCCGCAATGTGGAGCAGGGACATAGAAATGCCGGGCATCCGTGTATCCGTCAGTCCGTGCATCCGTCAGTGACACTTTCTTGTAAGCGCTCTCATGCCTACAAATTTTGACGGATTTTCATGAAATTTATACCAGATGTTTATACCACTAATACCTTGGCCAAGTTCGAAAATCAGCATCGGTCTATAATTTTTGACGGAGTTATGGGACTTTGACCAAAATAATAACTCTGTTTTATCCAAAAATTGACCTTATAAGCACTCTCATGCCTACAAATTTTGATTGATTTTCATGAAATTTATACCAGATGTTTATGCTTCTAATACCTTGGTCAGGTTGAAAATAAGCCTCAGTCGATACTTATGGGACTTTGACCAAAATAACGACATGGTTTTAGCCAAAAATTGACCTTGTAAGCACTCTCATTCCTACAAATTCTGACAGATTTTCATGAAATTTATACCAAATGTTTATACCACTAATACCTTGGTCAAGTTCGAAAATCAGCCTTGGTCGATACTTTTTGACAGAGTTTTGGGACTTTGACCAAAATAATGACACCGCTTTGGCCAAAAATTGACCTTGTAAGCGCTCTCATTCCTACAAATTCTGACGGATTTTCATGAAATTTATACCAAATGTTTATACCACTAATACCTTGGTCAAGTTTGAAAATTAGTCTCAGTCAATAATTTTTGAAGGAGTTACGGGACTTTGATCAAAATGATGACTCAGTTTTATCCAAAAAATGACCTTGTAAGCGTTCTCATACTTACAGATTTTGACGGATTTTCATGAAATTTATTCCAAATGTTAATACCACTAATACCTTGGTCAAGTTTAAAATTCAGCCTCGGTTGATAATTTTTGATGGAGTTATTGGACTTTGACCAAAATAATGACTCTGTTTTATCCAAAAAAAAATTGATGACCTTGTAAGCGCTCTCATGCATATAAATTTTGACGGATTTTCATGAAATTTATACCGAATGTTTATATCACTAATATATTGGTCAAGTTTGAAAAATCAGCATCGGTCGATACTTTTTTACGGAGTTACGGGACTTTGATTTGACCAAAATAACGACACCATTTAAGCCAAAAATTGACCTTATAAGCACTCTCATTCCTACAATATTCCTGACGGATTTTCATGAAATTTATACCAAATGTTTATATTACTAATACCTTGGTCATATTTGAAAATCAGTCTGGGTCGATAATTTTTGACAGAGTTACAGGACTTTGACCAAAATATCCCAAAATTGACCTTGTAAGCACTCTCATGGCTACAAAAATGGCTTTCATATACAGAATACTAGAATGTTGCCTGACCCGCGGTGGACCCAAGAATTCTATTCTTGTAATTCTAATTATTGTAAATATTTAAATCGTACTATATAGACCCTTTCACGATAACTGTGTTCCTACGATTTTGAGTGGAAAATGATAACATTTCCTACGAAATGACCTCTTTTGACAATTAATCAAGATGTCACATATATTATGACTTCGCATTTTACCCACTCAATGGCATGTGAGCGCATGTACAAAATTCAGGACTGCAGTTATCCTAAAAAGGTCCATTGTATCTAACATGAAGTTAAGGTTTCTGGCAAGAAATCCAATAATAATTGGTGTTATGAAGACAATGCAGTATGAAATTGAATCCCTACAGTCATAGTTTAGTGTCTGATCAAGGCTTGACAGAAGATATGCTGAATATATCTATAAATTTAAATACTACGAATTGAGAATTTTGGCACCAAATATGAGTCTGACTGACCTAGATTCAAAATGAAAACAAGATTGCATTTGAAGGATTGGCTGTATCATTTTGTTTCTGGAAATCACCTTTTACATTTATCGTAGCAGATTTTCGCAGATTATGAAATACTTCCTAGATTATCATTCAGCCTTACTGAATATAAAACTTTAGGGTGGGCAGGTGAATTGATTTTTAGTTTCTGTCAATTACAGAGTAAAATTCTGTAAATTTCTATAAATAAGTAAAAATTAGAAAAAAAAATTTCTGTTGCTAAGAAAATTGGGATTTGAGAAGACTAAAAAATAGATATTCTTATATGGCTAATGTACAGAAAAGAGACAAAGCAGACCTTCATGTTTTTAATGCCATATTAAAATGCTTCCAATTTTTCCAATTTTTTCTTTCAATCCAGCAAACAGTGGATTTATTTTGTTTGGGCTGACAATTGAGCACAGTATCATACGATGAAAATCGAAATTTATACTTTATAATTTCATGCATTTACTTTCAGAAACAGGAAAGATTGTAGAATGCCGTCAGTGTTGGGAAAATAGTAAAGATGCTGGTAAAGCTCTTTCCAAATTATCCAATCAGCATTCAATAGAGAAAACTATCCTTCAGGAACTCAAGTCAAACAGTAAAAATTATTGTAATGCTTTTCAAAAGGTTAGTCCAGTGCTGAGTTTTCTTCTTCATGAGATTAATATGTTAGTGTTACAATCATTGTAACCTGAAAGTTGAATGTGCAATATTTTCTAAAAATATAGCTTCAAAGATGCATAATACGGGATTTTTTAATAGTGTTCATTCTGGAAACAAATTATTTTTATACGAAAAAAAATCAATACATCAGTACATTGACAGGGAATCACTAATGAATGAATACTGTTCAGCTAAGGGGGATATATATTTAATCAATTTGTAGCGCTTCAGGTTAATTGTTTTTCGTCAATTAAAATTTAGTTGAAGAATTGTCATATAGGGAATATTATAAATGCACTTCAATTTCATAAATTGATTGTTTTTCATGTTGTATATATTTATTTCAATAGGTATAGAAATCCAGTATTCCTTCTTACTGGTATCTGAGGGATCATTTCCGCCTTCAATTACATGAGAGTTCATATCTCGAAAGTCCCGTATTGAATTTTGTGAAAAAAAGACAGAATACATGTTCCCAAATAGAATGAAATTGTTCTTTGTGATAACCATTTTATTGAAAGAAAGACCAACAGGTGCACCTTTCATATACAAAAAACTATATAAAATGAGACATGCAGGTATGAGGCAATATCCCAAACTTCCTAAAAATTGAAAAAATGGCACAGCAAGCAACAAAATTAGCAGATTTAAGCTGGTTTTGCCTGACTGAAATTTATGAAAATTATGAAAAATTTTAATCTTCCCCCAATCTGCTTCAGCTTTAATTAAATCATATATTTAGCAATTGAATTCTCTTGTCAGACTTAGATACAGATTGCATTATTTGAAAGAAAGACAAGGGTTTTTCAATTTGAATCAGAGGTGAAGCATTTTATGCTGGCCTAGCAGTTAAAAATTGGCATAAACTGATTGAAAATATTGCCAGTCCTTTGATCTGACAAGATTAATATTATGCTGGTCCTGGCTTAAAATTACTGCTGTAGAAATATGCAAATTGTTGGTACCTTTTCCATATCCAACTTATGAAATGTGGTGTTTTGATTTGCACTGCTGACAAAACAGCTGAATTTTTAATTCGCCTCAACAAATTCAAATTGAGGGGGACTATTGGAGTACCGTATCCACGTCTGCATCTCTGTCTACGTCTGTGGCGCATTTGCATATTTACCCATGGTTTACATTCAAGTAATCTTAAAAGGGACTGTTATCACTAGAATTACATCTTCATTCAATGAAATTATCAACATAACTACAACTGTGAAGAAAAGAAATACAAGGCAGTTTTTTTTTAAGTATTAAAACTGCAATTCTCCGTGTGTTAAACCATTTGGTTAAATTTTCATGATAACATTAATCCTCACATTGGTAAAATTAACCTCAACTTTGTTTTCTATACATAAAGGCCTTTTTGACCGCATGTTATTAAGATTCCTTTTACAACCCGTACAGTGGAATGCACCTTTGGAATGCATCTTCCACCTGCGGCAGTGACACCAATCGGGAAAAAGCAGGAATGTGAATTCCATTGACACGGAAAGCTCGTAAAATGATAGGAGAAGCAGAATTTCCTTCAGGGTGCTCATGAGTTGCTATAATTCTCTATTCTTTGTAGTTTAATTTTAAATGCTGAAGCCTATATGTTGAAAATCTAATATTTAACTACAGTCAAACTTTGACGGCTCGAACACCCAAGGGACTGAAGAAAACAGGTCAAGCAAGAGAGGTGTTTGAGCTATCAAGATAGAACTATGTATGAATTTGAGCAATGGGACCAGAAAATGGGTTTGAGACAGCAGTGTTGTTCAAGCTATTACAGTTTGTGCCATCAAAGTTCTACTGTATCTTGAACTGGAAAGAGATTTTATTTATCTCTACTGCTGTTAGTGAAAAATGTATATTTAACTATTTCAGATAGCCAGGAATACAAAGTTAATGTATCTACATGCGTACCAAAGTTGTGTTTGGAATATGGTTGTGTCGAAACGAATAAAACAGTATGGATTATCTCCCATGGTAGGAGATCTAGTACTACCAAAAGATATTGATGATGTGGATAATGGTAAGAATATACCCTGCAGTAGGTTCTGTAAACATATTGATTTTGTCAACTGTTTATTATTGTAGTTTCAGATAAATAGCAATATAATTGCTGGGGTCAATCTGTATGGTTCTCAAAACAAAAAATTTACACATACTTATAGGTACTATTTTGTGATACAAATGTATAGGAAAATGCAAAACTGGAAATTAGTACTTGGGGGAAATACATTTTGATTCTTGTCTCTTTGAGAAGAGTTGTCTTTTTTATCAGAAGCAAATATTTATTAGACACTGGTAAACAATAAGCAGAAATAAATGCTTAGTCTCAAGCATTTAGAGTCTGTAAAATTTTGTCCACACCGAACAAGGTCCCCGCAAAAAAAGAGAGCATTTAAAGGAGGTCTGTTTTTTTTATATAAACATAGAAATTTTAGTTAATTAGGCTAATTGCAATATCAGCAAGTAGTAATTGGAACTTTCTGCTAAATATTCCCACATACCTGCCAACTTTTGAAAATCTCCATGGGGGTTTTTATGCGCGACCTTCCTTTTGAGTCGTGTGAGATTTCGCGGCGTTTTGTGCAAAGTTTTTTTGTCTTATACTTGCTGCTCTTTTTTATCAAACACAAACATCTAGGTGTTATAGAAGACTTTACTTTTTATTGAGGGAGGCAAGACATTCCTATTTTATTGTGTTTTGGGGATTTCTGCTGGTTCTTAAATACTTTTGGTCAAATAAATCAGTTGTGAACAGTTTTTGGACCATTTGGTGTTTTATGTTCTGTTAAATTTTAACTTAGTTGTAACTGTTAAAGGGAAACAAAGAGCAGTGCTTCCTGTTAATCATTGTTGCTGTTATTTGAATTTACAGTTGACTGTTTTCAGGAAAATTAAAGATTGTA
>MJUU01007488.1:9289-21026 GCA_002080025.1 Modiolus philippinarum | reverse complement strand
GATTTTTTTCTTTGGATTCCTCTTGATATAAGCTTTCAGTAGTATGTCAACGGATTTTTTGTAGCTCTTACTGTTTCGGAGCTACAAGGGGTCAAAGGGGCCAAAATTGCAATTTTTCTAAATGTGTCATATCTTTATTTTTCATCAGATTTCGATGGATTTTTTCTTTGAATTTCTATGGATGTAAAGTTTTAGTTGATAGTACATATTTTGCATAGCTCTCACGGTTTTTTATCAGTAAGTAATCAAAAGGGTTTTTTCCCTATTTTGTTTCTAGCTAATAACTGTGTCTAGCTTCTTTTTGTGTCCATCTAATTATTGTGTCAAGCTCTTTACTGTGTCCACATTCACTTTAAACTACTTTGGTTGAAATTTCAGTGGTCGACATGCTGCCGTCGTATCATGCTGCGCTTGGAGTAGCCCTTTATTTGATGATTACTGAGAGAAGACCAAAATTACTGAAAATTCAGTTGATGGTTACTGATTGAGGCCGAAAGGGGTTGGCATCTCTGATGGTAGGTCAGCATCCAGGCAAAATTAGGGCACTTTGACCTACATTTTCCGCTTGACTGACTTACATTCAAGTTTATGTCCTAGTTCAGATCTCAGTCACTGTACATGGTAGGATCATCTAACCTTGCCCATGCATACATCTCTGATGGTAGGTCAGTATCCAGGCAAAATTAGGTCACTTTGACCTACATTTTCCGCTTGTCTGACTTGCATTCAAGTTTATGTCCGAGTTCAGATCTTGGTCACTGTACATAGTACAATCATTTAATCTTGCACATGCATGAATCTCTGATGGTAGGTCAGCATCCAGGCATAATTAGGTCACTTTAACCTACATTTTCCACTTGACTGACTTACATTTGAGTTTACATCCGAGTTGATATCTCAGTCACTGTACATGGTAGGATCATCTAACCTTGCACATGCATGCATCTCTGATGGTAGGTCAGCATCCAGGCAAAATTTGGTCAAGTTCTTGACAGGGATCAGATCTCAGATACTGTACATGGTAGGATCATCTTGCATGTGCATGTGCATGCATTTGTGATGGTAGCTCAGCATTCAGACAAAATTAGGTCACTTAAACCTACATTTTACGCATGTATGACTTACATTAATGTATACATCCGAGTTCATTGCTAAGTAACTGTACATTGTTGGTTCAGGTAACCTTGCATATATATGCATGCAATTTTGATAGTATGTCAGCATCCAGGCAAAATTTGGTTGCTGCGACAATGTGCCATAACGAGGTGAAATTTGTAATGTTTATATTTTCTTATACTTGAAATTACATATATTTAAATTGTTGCTGCCAAATATATGTGACAATTTGCATGCAGAGAAACAACCGAGACATAGAATCAATTTAATGAGAGGATGAATAGTTTGAATATGCCAATAAAATGAAACTTTTTCATCTTTAAACCTAGTCTTATGAAATTTGGCATGTGGGTGTATCATCATGGTATATCATATTAACTAACAAAATGGCTTCTTATGACCTTGACCTTCGACCTTGAGGTCAAATTACTGAAACCTGTCCATGTTAGAAATTTTCATCTTTTGACTAGGACTTAAGATATTTGGCATTTATGTGTATCGTGAGACAGTGTGTTGTGTTGAACTGATCTATCTGAAACCAAAAATCCATCTTTTAGTAAACAGGTCTATACGAAGGGAGATATGTTTCAGTTTGCTAAAACAGTTACCCCTAGTTACATAGTCTAAATTTTCTAGTGATAGGGTTTCAGAGAAAAAAACAACTGAAACAACTCCAGAAGTGCATGATGCACAATAGAAATCACATTGATACAAGAATTGTACATGACATCATTCCTTAGTAGGTTAAATTCAATTAGGTTAGTAAGCAAATACAGAGTTTAACATTAAATGATTTGATATTTTATCCAATTGTGATCTATAGTACATGTACTCAGTCAGATAATTTACTTGGCAGGTAGGTTGCATACACTGAATCCAAAGAAAGCAGGAACTTCAGTAGCAAAGATACTGTTAGTGCTTCAGGCATTTTGACCAAATTTTTATACTTGATATCAGTGGCCGAATATACGGTATAGTGGGTAAATTTTGTGGGCTTCTTATTTTCACTATATGCACGAGGTTTATGGAAGGGTGAAAATAAAAACTCTCAAAATTAAAGTCAGTGTATCTTTAAACATGTCTATACTATACCCAATTTTTGCAAAAAATGATGACCGTGTAAATTTAATACCCCTCTTTGGGGAACAAATGTGAAATTTGGCAACTGTGAAAATGACATGCTTAGTGGTAATATGATGCTTAAAGTCATGTGTCTTTCTGAATGGTAGTCTTTTCGTTTATTCATGGAGGTTACGAACTCTGATAACTTTTAACCAACTGTCTTGATATTGTTGACCATAGAACTTAGACATATTTTAATTTTTGTCTCAGATATGAAAGTGGCTCAGAATTTCTCGTCTTTAAATATGAAATTTTGGCAAATTTTGGGGTTTGAATGAAATTGTATATAGCCTTAAATTTAATAATTAAGTTGTTGCCTAGAAAACTCAGTTTAGTTTAATTTTGGCTTCTGACATAGAAATAGTTCTAGAGGTATGTCCCTTGAAAAATTTAGCAGTTATTATGTTATAGGCCATTACTACTTTCGGGGATTTTGAAATAAAAAAGCAGAAATGGGGCACCCTCAGTCAGGACGAAGGAGGATCTGAGAACTTTAAATGTCCTAATTTACGGTTTTTTTTTTGACAGATCTCTAGCTTTACCAGGGGCCTATAGAAGGATGGTGATAAAACCTGGTGCTGTTGCCTGGAAACTGTACAAATATAATGATGTCAATGTTGAATTGACTTTGAGTGATCTGGATAAACTTCAGAATAAATCAGAGCCTAAGTCTGAAATTGGTATGTTTTTATCTACTTTAAATGCCATGTTCATATGTATTTTTTGAATGAAAAAAGAATGAAGAACACAAGTAAAACAGAGGTTGTTTACAAAAAGTAATCAGGGTAAATCTTTTTTTTTTCCATGATTTTGAAGTTTAAAAGTGTTTTTAGCTCACCTGGCTATGCCAGGGTGAGCTTTTGCCATCACTTGGCGTCCGTTGTCCCTCGTCCGTCCGTCCGTCCATCGTCCATCGTCCCTCGTCCGTCCGTCTGTCCGTCGTCCCTCGTCCGTCCGTCGTCTGTCGTAAAATTTTCACTCAAAGATCTTCTCCTCTGAAACCACTGGGCCAATTGGAACCAAACTTGGTCACAATAGTCCTTGGGTGGTCCCCTTTAAAAAATGTATCANATAGTTTTTACATTGGCCTTATTTATTTTAAGGGGAACCTCTGCCCAAATTTTTGAATTTTTATTTGAATTGTGGTCTGAATGTTTTAATTTCAGCAATATGTATTACCTTGATAATAAGGGGAACCCTTGCCCAAATTTTTGTTTAATAGTGTTCTGTTATGGGTTGTAATGGATGGTGGATCTTTGGGTTGCCACGGAAGCCAAACAAGAATACTGTAATTTAAGAAAAAAAAGTATTCTACTAAATTTTATGTTTTGTTTTTCCTATTGGAAATGCCTTTTATCTATGTCAGCCATGGTCCAGGTGAACGATACAGGCTCTTGAGAGCCTCTTGTTTTTTTTACAGTAGCATTCTCTTCAAGTTGAAAATTAAATTAAATCAACCTTAAATAAGGCCAACATTATAATATTTTCAATTAGCTTTTTTGAGAACCAGTTTTTGAAATCTGGGTATTTAAGTGAACTCTTTTGATAATTTAAAAACTATAGAGTATACTGAAAAACAAACAAATTACTGTAGTTGCTGTAAATTTAACTTCTGCTTCTAACCATTTCGACAACTGTTGTCTCCTCAGAGCAGATATAGCTTAAATAATTCTGAAGTTGGCATAAAACATCAATCAATCAAATCAGAGCATATAAAATCAAAACATTGGCAATTCAGAAATCCAAAGATTTATTAAAGCTGATAGAAGGCAAATAATCAAAAGGATCTTAATTGTGAACCCAAATTTCAGCTAAGGACAAAGCTTTTGCATGAGGGAGATAGTCCTTAGTTTTAAACAAAATTTTATAATTTAGATATTGTAAGTTTCAAAATAGAATTGTTTTTTTTTTGGTCGGCACCGAAGTACTGGCTTCTAGGGTGTTGAATACCCTTGGGGACTAACAGTCCACCAGCACTGGCATGGACCTAGTGGTATTAAAATAAAAAAAATACCAAAGTTACTGTAAATTTGATTTCTGTATTCCAATTTAGTCACAAAAATTGAGAAAGTATGTTGTTTGATTTTACCATTTGTAATTTTAGATGGACAGTATAAAGCACTAAAAGTGGAAATGACATTGCCTTCGTCATGTTATGCTACAATGGCACTGAGAGAAGTTTTGAAAATAGACACTTCAGCATATCACCAATCAACATTAAATGTTACTTAATACATGTATGAGATGTTTTATTTTGTTTCAAGTTATGAGTGTTGTTAGTCATTTGAGACATGTAAGCCTTTATGAAGCTTCATTAAGCATTGGTTTATATTAATTGGGTTGAGTTTCTTGTGAACTGAAACCCCTATAAACTACCCTTCTAAAAATCAGATTCACCAGAAATGAACAAATAAAGGGATATGGAGTAATTATACATGGAACAAAGTTCCCATAATTACATGGTAAGATTAAGTAAACGGAACCACGCTTTCATTGTTGTTCTTCATCTTGAAGTCACCATGAGGCGTTCAACAAAGAGCAAACACTTCTACCTCATAGTAAATTCAAGACGGCCTGACTTGCTAAATGTATCCATTTTGTCATGGATGCGGGGCATCAACAAGCATAACATATCAGGCAAAGTACCATTTTCATCTGTTGCCATTTGGGAAGTAAAATCAGGAGATGTGGGTAATTCATATACAGATGACCAGAAAAATAGTTTAATTTTTACAAAAGAAGAAAGCCAAATGCAGTCATATGAGAAATTCTCACTTGAGAATGTACACCATACTCTCTCTAATTCCTATCCCTGTTCACCCTCACTTCTAAAGCCATGTGCTTACATTTTGTATTTGCCATCACTTGTAGATGTCTGTTGTTTGTTCATCTTTAACTTTTATTCAAAGGTGTTTCTTTTCTGAAACTGCTGAGACAATACTAACCAAATTTGTGCTGAAACCATTACCAGGGTATGTACTCTCAAGTTTGTTAAACTAAACACCCAAAAAACTTGGCGACTGATACTAAAAGTAGAACATGGGTAAAATTCTGTTTTTGCAAATTACTCAAAAACTGGCAAATATCAGAAAACTGACATAGGGTAAAAATGATCTACATGATCAGATCTACGTACACTCCAATTTTGAGGAGTTGAGTTATTATTGGTTTCTTTATGTAGAATTTACCATTCTTTTTTACTTTTCCTCTAGTATTTTGAAAATGATAGAAAATAGAGATAAAGTTTAAATCACAAATATATTCAGCAAAGAAAGATCTATCTACCTACCCTGCAATTATGAAGAAAAAAATTTGACCCATATAGGAGTTATTGTTAATTTTCTTATAATTTTCACAAATTTTATATGCATTTCAAAAACTGAAGGTTAAGTTGGAATTGCAAATATCCAGCTTATCTAGGACTGCAGATGTCTCACAGGTTCACATCTCTTCTGGGACGGTCATCCCTAGGAAACATTTCAACATTGGACCCTATCTAAAATGCATTCAACAATCTTCTCCCAAAACTGCTTGAGAGTTCTCAAATAAATTTGAAGATAACAGTCCTTGTGGTCCCTTTAAAGCTTGTGATTTCTATGTTTATACCTCATCCGAGATGGCTGCAAGCAGGGAACATAATTTTAAACAGGACCCTTCGGGATATGCATTCAAAGTTCTCATCTCAAACAGCTTGAAAATTTTAAACCAGAAGTGTTCAAAATAGCACTTAGGTGTTCATCTTAGATTTTGTGATTTTATGTTCCTATCTCATCGAAGATTGCCACCAGCCGGGAACATGATTTAACAAAGGACTCCATGGAAAATGCATGTAAATTCGAAGATCTTTAATTCTGGGACCACTTGATCATTTTTAACCAAATTTGGTCATAAAAGTCCTTCCTTTGCTGGTCCCCTCGAAAGTATTTGATTTTAATGTTCCTTCCTGATTCATGATATCTGTCAGTTGTGAACATAATTTAACATTTGACCCTTTTGGAAATGCATTCTAAGATTGTCTTTTCTGGAACCACTTGAACAATTTTAGTGAAATTAGGTCATATTTATCCCAAATGTTATCTCCTTCAAAACTGTGATTTTAATGTTCGTACCTCGTTCAAGAAGTCAGCTAATATTTGAAGATCCTCATACCTTCTAAGAAACTGCAACGTCACGTGAAATGGGGTATATAGTATGAAAGATCATTGGATGGTCCTGTGGTGACAATGAATAAAACCAGTGGCCATTTGAGTGATACAGCTTCATGTGAGCCTGTGGTTAGTTTATCTTTCTACAGCAATCAATTTCGCATCTGTCATCTGTTTTCTTTTCATTCAAAGATCTTTTCTGTAACCGCTTGGCCTATTAAACCAAATTCATCATGATGGCCCTTTAATGGTCTCCTTCATCATCCAAGAGGACTGCCAACAAGGAACAATTGAAAATAGAACGCTTTGGATGAATGCATTCAAAGATTTTCTCCTCTGAAACCACAGGAACAATTTTAACCAAATTTTATTGTGAATTTTCTTTGGTTGTACCCTTCAATGTTTGGAATTTTTATGATCGTACCTCAACAATGATGGCCAACAATTGGAATCTTAATAGGACCTTATGGGAGATGCATTCGAAGATTTCCTTTGAAACCACTGTAACAATGTAAACCAAATTTAATTATAATAGATACTTGATGGTTCCCTTTAAAGTTTTTGATTTTATGTTTGTATTTAATCCAAGATTGCCATAAGCCAGGACCCTATGAGAAAAGAATTTAAGATTTCATTTGAAATCTCTTGATTAATTTAATAAAATTTGATCATAATGGTCCTTCCTAAAAAAAACATTTTATAATGGTACGTCATCCAAGATGGCCGCAAGCAGGAAAATAGTTTAACAGAGGATCTTTTGGAAAATACATTTAAAGATTTCTGAAACCACTATAACGGTGTTAACCAAAATTGATTATAATAAAGATCTGTTAGGCCCTTCAAAGTTTTTGATTATGTTCGTACTCCATCCAAGATGGCTTCCAACTCAGAACATAGTTTAAAGCTTAACATAGGACCCCATGGGAAATGCATGCAAAGATCTTTGAAACCACTCGAATAAGTTTTACCAAAGTTGATCATAACAGTTCTTGGGTGATTTCTTCAAAGTTTGTGATTTTTATGTCCCTACCTCATCAAGGATGGCTGCCAGTGTGGCCTTTGGGGGCCTCCTATTCATAATCGCTTGCATCCCTCGTTTAGAATAAAACAAGGATCTCAAGAAAATGTGTTGCTCATGATCATCTGAAGTGAACCATCACTTTTCGATAATTAAACAGGATATACAAGTCCTTTGTAAAGTTATGTTGGCTGACGTGTGCCAAATTTGATTAATGTTAGAACATGATCAACATAACTTTTTAAGTGGACCACAAAAGGACCATTGCAAACAAGTTTGTTTTCAATTGATCTTGTAGCTTCGGAGGAAAATGTATTCCCCAAAGGGCACGATGTTTAATTGTATTTTCCTTTGGCAACAACCTTGGAAGAGAAAATAATGAAAAGCTTTTCAGGGGACCACTCAAGGACTATTATGATCAAATTTGGTCAAAATTGTTCTTATTGAATCAAAGGCTTCATTTGAAAGCATTTCCAAAAGGGTCGTTTTTAAACTATGTCCTCGGCTGGCGGCCATTTAGGATGGAATACGAACGTACAAATCATAAATTTGTCATTAGAACTTGCTGTTTATAAAATGTAAAATGTGGTCAGTAATTTCAAACTGTATTTAAATCTTCACAATGAGAAACCACTCTGCATACGATATCAAAATTGTTCATGGTTCTTTCTGAAATATAAAGTTCTGCAGGATCTTTTTAACATTAAATACATATGTTATTTTGATCATGGAGAACTATGTTTTGCTTAAGACTGTAGATGGCAATTGATATATATCCTTGCACCATTGGAAGCCTTTATTGTCGTATAGAAGATTATTTTTGTCCGTGTGATGAAAGGCTACCACATTAACAGATATTGCCTGACGAATGGTGCCGTTGTACCATTGTAAAATATATTCATGAAAAATATTTTACACTGTATCCGTTTGACAAATACAACTCAAACAATTCATTTAAGTATTGTGTGATAAATTTTTGCCTTTTCGTCAGAAAACTGAACACTGCCTAACCACAATTGTCCATTTTCATCAAACTCTGACGACAAGGGGTGCTGAATATCAAAATCTGTGTAAGAAATATATTTGCTTAAATCTCCATTTGAAGTAAGTAAATGCATTCCATTATTTACGTAGTCATTTATAAATACGACGTCATTAAAGTATGAAATGTCACTTGGAGAAAACGGATCCGGTAAATTCAAGGACAGGTTTCCATGATATTTAAATTTAACACTTCCGGTGCGTGTTATGCATATTAAACGACCTTCAAATTGATCTAAACAGTCTAAAATAAAAATATCTTCATTTTTCTCGTCCATTGTACACCGAATTGGAGATTTGAACAATCGTAATCCCCGTTTGTCGTATTCGAATTCTTGTTTTGTCTCGCCAGACATCGTGATGCGTTTAACCCGACACTTGTCTGTATTTGGTGTATCTTCTTCTGACGATTCGCGCTCACCTACTATTATGTCACCAGACGACATAACATAAATACAGAGTGGTGTCAGCGGACGCATTTCCTTTACAATATTTACAGTACCGTCAAGTGTTATTCGCTTAATTACTTGGTCTCTCCAGTCACTGACAAAAAGCTGATCACCTAAAACACAGCCATCTTCAATATTCATTGAAATCTGGTTTATAGGATTCAACAGATTTCCTCTTTCAACCAGCTGAAGAACATTCTTTCCATAATCAGATATCCAAATTAAATCGTCCTGAATTGGACAGACTAAGTTTATTCGTTCGAAATCAGTTTCTACTTGCTTCACAATTTCCAAAGATTCGACATCTGCAAGTGTCTTCGTATCTGGGAAATGGAGATAACCAAACTCTCGTGACAACTGGTCATGTGACATTTGACCCGGCTCAAAAACCACGCGCTCTAATAATGGTATTCTCATTAACATGTGATTTACATGTTCTTGCATTTTTTAAAATTGCTTTACCAGAGCAAGAATATCACTTTCTCCAAGAAGTTTCTCCAATTCACTTTGTTTTGCTTTCAGTTTTGGAAACCCTTCATTGTCCTGCCATATTTTCAAATTTTTATCAAGGTTGTCGAAATGTTCTCCCAATTCTTTTTGTAAAGATTCATACCTTTTATTGATACTCGCAGTCAAAGTTTTGTGTCGCATTTTCATTTCTGTCTCAATCTGTCGTCTGGCCTTTGATTTCCCCTTCCTTAACTCTTCATACATGTTTTGCCGTGACTTGACAATTTTCCTCAATTCTTCAACATTCTCTTCTGTTTCTTTTCGTACCTTTGAAATTTTATTTACTTTATGATCACTATGTTCTGTCGAAGAACACTTTTTACAAATAACCGAATTGCATTCTTCGCAAAATAATTTGCATGTCCTGTTATGCTGTTGACAAGTCGCCTGGTGTTCTTTATTTTCCTGTGAACTATTTGTTTTGATTTCTTTGATAGAAACAACTTTATGGTTTTTGGTTGTGGAAAGCTTCTGGTGAACTTTTTTGCATTCCTTACATAATAAGTCTTCGCATTCTAAACACTTCCAATTTACGGCACGTTCGTTTTCACAAAGTTTGCAGAATAGATGAACTTGTGCTTTATGCATCGAAGTCGCCATTTTGAAATCGATTAAACGTCCGGGTATATGTAAGATCAAACTATGTTGCTAATGTAAATATATCTTCATAAATATGATATTGATTTTTTGCATTGCATGGTTGACTTTAAAATAAATAGAAAAGTGGAGTATTTGTATCCTTGATAAAAGGGCCCGACTCATTCAAACCCATGTTGCCAATGTAAATATATTTTCGTAAATATTACATTGATTATTGCTTTTCATGGTTGGCCTAAAAAATAAACACTATAGATAAGTGAAACAAAAACAATCAAGGGACAACGGTAACATTAGAAACACCAAGAAACAAGGACACTACACGAGTTTTGGTTGTGGTCCACAGAATTTTCGTCCCTTAGCAAGATATCAGGGATAAGCGAGTTTTCGATGATATTCAAGTCTCTCGTTATGACGTGACCACAGCGTCTATATCTGTTAGGTGAATTTAAACATGAACAATCGGGTGGTTTAGACTTGAGGTGGTGAAGCTTTTACACGTTTATGGTTGAAAATTTTAGATGATATCGGTGAAATATAGGTAAATTGGACGATTGGAACTGATTTGTCCTTAAAATATGGAGGTATTTTTTCACATTTTTGTGATGCAATATATTGGCAAGGCCATCAAAAAGCAAATAATACCCTCGGATAAGTGTTATTGTGAAGTTTTAGAATTTTGAATAGGGTATTACTGCGAATATGCACTGTTACCCTAGTATTTGTTTATATTTATCAGAAACTGCGAAAATATATGCACTGTTACCCTAGTATTTGTTTATATTTATCAGAAACTGCGAAAATAAGCAGTCATGAAATTTGATACGATCAGTTCTTTTTAAGCTATGGGTATTTTTAACTCGTAAGCCGAAGGCGGAGAGTTGTTAAAATGACAAGAAAAAATCACGTGAGGCTTCAAGCCTATTAACAGCCCTAAAAGATGATCTTCGTAAATCCGATAAAATATAGTGCTCAAGTTTCTTTCAAAATCATATATATTGTGTATTTAAGTTATATTTCTTTTTTGAGTTGAATACGGTGTTGTTATATTAAATTGAAAACAATATGCATGTTTATCAAATTAAAAGGTTTTTTTAATATTGCGTCTCGGATCAACGAGCCTGCCGCGCAGTAATTTGTCAAAGATGAAAATAACATTTATTTACCTGTGATATGTGTATTGCAAATATTTATAGCAATGAAATCGACATACATAATAATATTACGCAATCTCACAATCCGATTATTTTGACGTATTATGGAATTACTAAATACATGCAGACGTATGCAGCACTTCTTTGGATGACTATAAAGTTTTGCCACGTGTAGATCTTCAGGGCTCTCGAGTTTCAGCTCCATCGGAGCTTTGATTTTTGTTGTGGTCACTTGAAATGTCTTGTAATTAAGTGTCACGGTTCTTTTGCATTTAACTTAAACATTTCTTTTGTAGGAAAGAGTTTAAGTTATCTAAATTGAAGTTCCTTTGCAGTCAAGTGAAACACATCTTTGGTAGTAAATTGTTAAAGTTGCATATATATTTCTGGTGAAAATTACTTTTTAATTTATTTTCATATTTGTTGAAAGTTTGATTTATCCAATAGTCTACTTTATTCAGTAATAAAGATCAATATTTTATCCTTGTGACGCTAGTATCTGGTAAACTCGAAACCATGTCAAAAACCAACTTATTTTCGCGGCTACTTAATTTCGCGTTTTGTCCCTCCTGGTGAAGTTCGCGG
>MJUU01007487.1:4984-30100 GCA_002080025.1 Modiolus philippinarum | reverse complement strand
AACCTTGTCAGTGGATCTCCTTCCTCATTTTTGATTTATGGATTTAATTTTGTTATAGAATTGTTGCATTATAGTCTGCAGATGCGCAATAAGCTATCGGATTTTTGATATTGGTCTTGGTTCAAACAAGAGGCCCCAAGATGTTGATTTTGACACATGTGAGCTTGTCAGTGGAACTCTTGTTTTCTGCGTAGCTGCTATACTACTAGAGGAGACAATCATTCTGTAGGCTACAGGGAGGTCAGGTCCATCATATACAGGGAGGTCAGGTCCATCATATACAACACAGAAAATAAACAGTTCATATGTATATGTTAGTGGGTAACTGTAGTCACACTGTATTGGCAAGAGTCACAATGTTAATTTCTCTACTTCCTATATTGAAGAATATTACATCTTGCCACATCCAAAGCATATACCAATCCTCTATTTAATTTTTCTATATCTACGTGCAGCTTATATGGTATACATGGAAAAGCAGAGCAATCCAAAATTGATTGGGTTATGTTGCTAGTATTATCAAGCAAAGCAGAACATTCAATTTTATCTAAGGAGCCATAAAGCAGATGATAATTTCTCGCGGACTGTACTGAGACATTCACAGTGAACTAAAAAATGTTCACGATCATCTAAACCATACTACACAGCGGACAATCTGGTTTAACTTCGTATTGATTAAATTTGTGACGATTAGACTGTAGTATGTGGGTACCAAGAAGCAATCTTGCCTTAATAGTTGCTTTAGAAATAGATATTTTCTCGCAACCTTCCCAAATTAAGCGGAAGCTTTCGGGACCTTTTCATTCCGTTGAAGATAACGCCGATACAGTAATAAAGGCGGGATAGAACGATTTTTTTCCTAAGTCGATATGTGAAATTGTGATTGTGACCATTTTCGGCAAATCGCAACGCTTTTGCCTGTACTTCATCCATTTCAACCTTTCAATCAATCTGTTTGCTAAAAATAAATATATCGCGGGAAAATAGCATTCGATACATGGGCATATTACGTCGACCGAATGAAAAGGTCCCGAGAGCTTCCGCGTGAAGGATTTAAATTTTAGAATGTGAAGGTCATTGTAGTTTCACATTGAGATCCATGAATTGTCCTTATCATGAAATATGAGTAAACAAATCGAGATATAGGAATGAAGCAGAGCTATCATGAGGTAAACACTGTGTTTTCTGTTCGGAAAATTATTCAGGAAGAGAACGTAAAAAGCATGAAGGTAGGTTTTGTTTGTTTTATTTAGAAAAAATTTAAACGAAGCGAGCGGGCTACCGGACATAGGATTTCCCTTGTGTTTTTTTCTCCGAGATTCATGTTGGATAGTAATTTTTTTTTCTATACCGGGAGCAAGTCCCTGTGATTTGACCCTATGGGAAAACATTTTGGTCAGCAACTGTATAAATGCCAGTTACATGTACCAAAAACTTCAGGCCAAATTGAATTATTAAGAATCCGTTTTGTTGAATATTTTGAGTTTTAATATACAAATGTACTAGTTAAGTAGATGTAACTAAAAATTCGACAGAAATCTGTTTCATACCACATACCGCCTTAAAAATGATATTGCATTTACAGCCTGTATTAAGCCCACTAGGTAGGGACCCGAACCCTTCGGATGGAACCTGGAGATGTGAAAGTGGAGACCAAAGCGTTATTGTTGGAATCTGGAGCCCTAATCTTGGAGCCAAGAGCCCTTGTGTTGGAGCCAGGAGCCCAACGTTCAAACAATCCCTAAATAGAAACAACATAGAAGCCGAGTAAATAATCTAAAAAAAGATTGCGAAAGAAATTTTTGAGAAAAAAATTAGACAATATTATTTAAGAAAATACCACGAATCCAAAAACATATTGGAAGATTATGAAAATGCTGATAAAATCAAACAATGGCTCCCACAGTATCCCCCACTTCAGAATATAATAAATGATGATTCTTTTGAAAGCATTGTTTATGATGATGAAGAGAAATGTGAGCTTCTGAATAAATATTTTGGTACAATTTCTGACATTCTGGATGATAATGTTGCACTTCCTCATATTGATTCAAAAACTGAAAACGAGTTGAATGATATATTTATTGATAAAGACGAAATTGTCGACGTTATTAAAGTATTAGATCCAAACAAGGCTTCAGGACCAGACATTATTAGTCACAAAATGCTAAAAGTTTGTCCGGAAATAACTGCTGAGCCCCTTCAAAAAATATTTAATAAATCTTAAGTGAAGGTAAATATCCATCGTCATGGAAAATTGCCATGACAATTCCGGCGATGGACATTTGCGCAAAAAGGTAGAACATTTGCGCAAAAAAGAAGGACAATTGTGCAAACGAAAAGAGGACATTTGCGCAATCGAAAAGAGGACATTTGTGCAATCGATAACCGACTTCTTTTTTTAAATTTTTTACCCAATTGCGCAAATCATTATTCAGCATTTTTTTTTATTTATATGTATTTTCCGTTGCGGCCTGCTCACCATGGGGAGGTTGAAGTAGGATACGGAGCAGGATATAGTTCGTACTTCGTAAATATTTCACAAATATAAATCACTTATTTTAAAATGTAAAACTAGCACTATTTACAGTTGAAATATTAATTTACAAGTCTGTTTTATTAATCTTTGAATTTGTTATTCATGGTGATAAATATAGAATAATGGTAGTTTTGAAGGTCGAGACCGAAAATATCACCGTATCGCGGCGAGTCCGATAAGACGAGCTGTGATACTAGTGATATTTTCTGTCGAGACCTTCAAAACTACCATTATTGTTTTTATCGGCAACATCGTAAGAGTCATGATGTCAATTTCATGACGTCATTGCCTGATATTTTCCTGTATCAGGTCAGTAATATCAGTCAGTAAGATCAATGTACATATTGCCGATAATTATATATAATGAAGGGGAGTCGTGATATTGTTGTACTTGAGACAGGTTTCCAAAAGACTTTAAACTTTTTCCTTTTCAATTCTAGGAATTACAGCCTGATCGTTGGTGATAGTCTGTTGCTCAAAAATAGTTTCCAAAAACAAATCTTTGATATTTATTTTAATATTTGCTTTATAAAAGTAATTTGCACAAACGGGCTAAGAAAGAAAAAAATCATTTGCGCAAACATCCTTTTTTCCTTTGCGCAACTGTTCACTTGTCATTTGCGCAAATGTCCTTCTGTTTTTCAGGTAAATTTGCGCAAATGTCCATCGCCTGACAATTCACCACCCTCAAATTATCGTCCCATTTCCTTAATTAGTTGTGTTGGTAAAATAATGGAGCGTGTGGTGTATAAGTATATTTTTAATCATCTCCAGAGGTATAAACCAATCCGGTTTCTTGCCAAAAAAATTCAACTGTGCACCAGCTAATAGAAATTTTCAATTGTATTCTGAATTCATTAGAGAAAAAAAAGAGTTAAGTTGCTTTATGTTCTGCGACTCCTCTAAAGCTTTTGACAAAGTTTGGCATAGAGGTCTTTTATATAAATTGAAATCGTATGAAATAAATCCAAATTTGCACAAAATGGCTTAGTAATTATTTATTTCAGCGTAAACAAAGAGTTGTTAAAAGCTCTTCTTCACCCCTCCATTCCATTAAAGCCAGTGTGCCCCAAGGGTCCGTTTTGGGACCTTTATTGGTTATTATTTATATAAATGACATAGCTGAGACACTTATATCGTTAACAAGATTAATTGTTGATGACACCTCTTTCAGCTTCTCAAGTGATGATGAATCACAAATACAAAATGTTATTGATCATGATTTGAATGCACCGAATGAATGGTCTCAAAAATGGCTTATGTCATTTAACCCCGAAAAAACAGAGATGATGGTATTCGCAAATGCAGAAATTCCAGAAATGAACTTCGTCTTCAATGTGAAAAATATTCCTGTCGCACAATCCCATAAACATTTAGGAGTTACTTTCAGCGCAGATGCTAAATGGAATATACATACTGAAAAAATGATATCAAGTGTCTCAAAACATTTAAATATTTTACGTAAACTTAAATTTAAGTAAAGCAGGTCAAATCTTGAGAAACTATATTTAGTGTATATTCCTCCAATTCTTGAATATGCTAGTGAATTATGGGATAATTGTGGAATCGGAAATTCAAACAAATTAGAGCAAATGCAACTTGAAGCAGCCCGCATAGTTATAGGTTCAAATCTTTACAAGTAAAGTTGAAATATACAACGAAAACGGTTGGGAACCATTGCTATCCCGTCTTAATATTCGTAAACTATAAATAAGTTCTATAACATCCAAAATGGCGATGCTCCTTCTTACCTCAAAAATTTGATACCGCCAAGTATACAAAGCACGAGTATTTATCCCCTGAGAAATGGTGACGATATTATTGTCCCTTTTTGTAGATTATCTTAAACATTCCATCTGCTATCAGACAGTGGAAAAACTTGGACTTAGACACGCGTCATGCAGATAATTTATCTAAATTTAAATCTGCAATAAAAAAAAAAAACTCCAGAGAGAAAAAGGCAATAATCCCAGACCACTATTACTTTGGACCACGAAGGCTTAACATCATTTTAGCACAGTTTAGTTGCTCAGCAACATTCCTTGATAATGACCTCCATAAAATAAACATAATATCTGATCATCATGTCGTTGTGGGGCACCATGTGAAGACTACAAACATTTTTTCTTTGAATGTCCATTATATTTAGATCAACTTGATGTCTTAGTAAATAAATTAGCCTGGTTTCCTGATTGTCTTGAACGGAATATTTTGCTCTTAATTAGTGGTAGTTCAACTCTTTCAAACCACGAAAATGAAGAAGTATTTAAGGTAGTACATTGTATTTGAATATATAAAAAAAGTCCCAAAGATTTCTTGTAGTATGATTATAAGTCGAGTTTATTTACTTGTATGATCCACACACACTCACAAACACAATCAGACGCAAATTCTGTGTCTTTCCTTTATCTTTTTCTCTTTTCCTATCCTCTTGTTATTGCTCTAAAAATACCTTTCTTTACTCTATTAGTGAACTCTCATGCATGGATACTGTTGTATTATATTGTATTTAAGGAGAAGACAATCTAAGTTTGATTAACTTGTGTCTTATCCGTTTTGCTTTATGTTTTTGAGCAAATAAAATATGTTTATAAATCAAACAACGTTGGAGCCCGGAGCCCAGAGCGCGTGTTATTCCCAAAGTATTGAGTTTCGATCACCTGTATTAAAACCCAATATAACTCGAAATGGGTATTATTCGGAATTCATATAAAAATGCCCATTTAATAACACTACAGTAATAAATCTTAAAAAAAATATGGAGTGAAAGACCAATTTTTATGCCCCTTCCTGGAGACGAACTATCAGTTTCGGAGTATTGCATTTGCCTTATTCAAGTATTCTTCACGGTTTTTACTTTGCGTCTGGGATCTCTGGTCTAATTAAACCAAATTTGCAGTTTACTACTTTTCTGGTGTCTGTTACGTACCCAGAAGCAAGAGAAACGAATGACCTTTTCGACTGAATTATAGTAACACGATTATTGTTGTAAATTTAAGTTCTGCATTTTGGCAGTTTTCGTCATATTATGTCAAATCACTTAATATATAGTTTCAGTTTTTCACAGAATATAGTTTTTTGAAAAGACGGGAACGAATATCTAGTATGAGTAGAGGAGGGGGGAATGAACAGATGGGGTCACTTGCTCACATTTCACACTTATATCTCTCCCTCCTTCCACTCCACTCTCCTTTTATAACACATGTAACACCTGCAAACTAATCCTCTTAATCCGCCACTTACCACATTTCTTTTCACATTTTCTACAGATACATCCTCACGTAGAGTATGCTTATACGTATCCATATCCGTTGAAAATATAAGTGCACAAATATTTCCGAAAGGAACAAAACTTAATCATTTTAAGTGTAAATCTGCACTTAACAATTTTAATTCAAGGACAAATAAGCCATTTTGTGTGAAAAACAAGGTCTTATCAAGCCTTCCAAAAAAACTGGTTGGGTTTTACTCGATTTTCGTAATTTTTTTTTTGGCTCATTTTGGTCCAAATTGTGCAAAAATTTTGAAATATTTCCAGGAAAAGGGTGTTCTATCTATCGGAGCCATCTCCCCCATGCGCAGATCCAGGGATCCAGGGAATTTGAAAAGGGGGATTCCAATTTAGAAGGGTAAGAAAAGGTGAAAGTTTTGGGGTATTTCTTAGTAAAAAATCAGGAAATTCATTTAAAAATACATGATTGCCCCAAAAAAGGTGGGTTCCGACCACCGGAACCCCCCTTGGATCCGCCAATGTCCCCCATCCGGATCCTCTAGTGAAATACTTTATTCTCTGTGCTCATTATTGAATGTATATCTTGATTCTTTTAATAAATACACGTTCTTGGTACAAAACTATAAACAATGTGGAATAATAATGTATGAAGTGTGAAGTTTGTCCACACAGTTTGCCTACAATGATCGGCGGCCAACATGACCTGGCTTCATCGAATAAGACCATCCACAACAATTTCCTAATTTGTAATAACAATTTATTAATTTGTAATNCCGGCGACAAAATCAAAAGTGTCCGAATGTACCCAGTCTTACCCTAGTAGTAGCACTGCAGTTGCCCTTTCACAACACTTCTTTTTGTGCATAAAACTAACTGCCCATGTTTTTTCATTTCTATAAAGAAGAAATAGTTATTCTACATACACCTGTGACGGGTAAATATGTTGACACTGTCTTTAAATTTGCAGATTTTATATTTGCACCGATGACTTTCACGAAGCTTGCCATGTTTGCAAACTCAAGGGGGATAATCTGTCTAAATAAGGGAGGTCACTCTGGTCAGTCATAATCACCAAGCTCCGAAACAGCGCTGACGTCTTACTCCTAGCTTCGCGTCGACGACATTCACCGCTGCAGACAGCCCTTTCTGTTACTTTTTGCGGGAAAAAGTCAAATTTGATTTTTCTCTCGTTTCCTTATTTTCATTGTTAACAAACATGAAATAATTTTAAGCACGCATCATTTTTTGTCTGCTTAGTTCATTATTTGCAGAGAATTGGGTATTTTTTAAAAAGGGACTACATTTTTTGTGTTTGTAGTGGAGTGCTGCGTTTTATTTACATTGAATGAAAAACATGGCTTCGTCGTTTCAGATTCTGCAAGGCAATTTTCTGTGTATATGTTGCATTCTAAATAAGATTAATCACATGAAACATGCAGCGTTACGGAGCTGGTCAACAGAGATATGATCAATGTAGAATTAATCCTTTGCCACAGGCCACACGAGGCCAGGTGCGAGAACGGGGTGCTACCAGTTTTCTCCTCAGCACTGTAATATTATCTTGTTTTTATAGTACCCCTGTTAGCTACGTAATACTTGGTGTATGTTAATGGTCTTGAAAGAATGGAAATCCTATCAATATAGAGCTAGCTATGTTCAATAAAACGTTCAAAACCCACACCAAGCTAAATGAAGTGAGCATAATATTGGAAAAAAACTGATAAGTGTCATTATTGCAGATACATGTACTTGAAATATTGGTTAAGCTACATGAAATATTTCAGATACTCTCTCATGCATGTGCTATTTCATTCTCTTTACACTATCTGTTCCAAAATAGATTATTTTTTATCATTAGAATAATATACATATGATATAAACATTTATTTCTCCCGAGTTCCTGTTGTTTTGGCATTTGTCTTTTGTACGTCTTTCATTTTTAGCTCACCTGACCCAAAGGGTCAGTGTGAGCTATTGCCATCACTTGGCGTCCGTCCTCCGTCCGTTAAACTTTTCACATTTTCATCTTTTTCTCTGAAACTACTAAAGCAAATTGAAGGTCCTTTACAAAGATTACTCATTTCGTTCCTGATCCGACAAAAAACATGGCTGCCAGCGCAGAACTTAGGTTTAACATTGGACCCTATGGGAAAAATCACATTTTCATCTTCTGCTCTGAAACAGCTGAAGCAAATTCAACCAAACTTAATCAGAATGATGTACTAAAGGTCCTTAACAATAATTGCTCATTTTGTTCCAATCTGACAAAAAAACATGGCCGCCAGCACAGATAGGAAAAATGAAAGGATATGGAGTGAATGTACATGTGACAAAAACGCACACGATACATAGAAAACTCCAGTTTATCAAGGACAGGGCTTTTATTCCTGTTTACATATTGATGTCGCCTGGGACATGGTTTAACATTGGACCCTATGGGAAAATCACATTTTGATCTTCTGATCTGAAACTGCTGAAGCAAATTCAAACAAACTTTACAGGAATGATGTACTCAAGGTCCTTAACAATGATTGCTCATTTCGTTCCGATCCGACAAAAAACATGGCTGATAGCACTGGACATGGTCTCACATTGGACCCTGTGGGAAAATCACATTTTCATCTTTTGCTCTAAAACGGCTGAGGCAAATTCAACCAAACTTTACAGGAATGATGTATGGAAGGTCCTTAATAGTGATTGTTCATTACGTTCCGATCCAACAAAAAACATGGCCGCCAGCACGGAACATGGTTTAACATTGGACCCTATTGGAAAAATCACATTTTCATCTTCTGCTCTGAAACGGTTGAAGCAAATTCAACCAAACTTAATAAGAATGATGTACTTAAGGTCCTTAACAATGATTGCTCATTTTGTTCCAATCCGACAAAAAACATGGCTGCCAGCATGGAACCTGGTTTAACATTGGATCCTATGGGAAAGTCACATTTTGATCTTCTGATCTGAAACAGCTGAAGCTAATTCAACCAAACTTTACAGGAATGATGTACTAAAGGTCCGAAACAATGATTGCTCATTTCCTTCTGACTTGACGAAAAACATGGCTGCCAGCACAGAACTTAGGTTTTACATTGGACCCTAATGGAAAAATCACATTTTTAGCTCACCTGACCGGAAGGGTCAGTGTGAGCTATTGCCATCACTTGGCGTCCGCTGTCCGTCCGTTAAACTTTTCACATATTCATCTTCTCCTCTGAAACCACAGAAGCAAATTCAACCAAACTTTACAGGAATGATGTATGGAAGGTCCTTTACAAAGATTGCTCATTTCGTTCCGATCTGACGAAAAACATGGCTGCCACCACAGAACATGGTTTAACATAGGACCCTATGGGAAAATCACATTTTCATCTACTCCTCTGAAAGCACTGAAGCAAATTCAATCAAACTTTACAGGAATGATGTATTGAAGGTCCTTTAGAAAGATAGCTCATTTTGTTCAAATCCGATAAAAAACATGGCCGCTAGCGTGGAACTTAGGTTTAACATTGGACCTGTGGGAAAAATCATATTTTCATCTTCTGCTCTGAAAAGGCTAAAGCAAATTGGACTTAACTTTACAGGAATGATGAACTAAAGATCCTTAAGAAAGATTGCTCATTTCATTCAAATCCGATGAAAAACATGGCGGCCAGCACTAACATGGTTTAACATAGGACCCTATGGGAAAATCCCATTTTCATCTTCTCCTCTGAAACCACTGAAGCAAATTCAACAAAACTTTACAGGAATGATGTATGGAAGGTCCTTTACAAAGATTGCTCATTTCGTTCTGATCCGATAAAAAACATGGCCGCCAGCGCGGAACTTAGGTTTAACATTGGACCTTATGGGAAAAATCACATTTTCATCTTTGCTCTGAAAAGGCTGAAGCAAATTGAACCAAACTTTACAGGAATGATGTACTTAAGGTCCTTTACAAAGATGGCTCATTTCGTTCTGAGCCGACTAAAAACATGGCCACCAGCATGGAACATGGTTTAGCATAGGACCCTATGGGAAAATCACATTTTCATCTACTCCTCTGAAACCACTGAAGCAAACTCAACCAAACTTTGCAGGAATGATGTATGGAAGGTCCTTTACAAAGACTGCTCATTTTGTTCCGATCCGATAAAAAAACATGGCCGCCAGCGTGGAACTTAGGTTTAACATTGGACCCTATGGGAAAAATTACATTTTCATCTTCTGCTCTGAAAAGGCTGAAGCAAATTCAACCAAACTTTACAGGAATGATGTACGGAAGGTTCTTTACAAAATTTGCTCATTTTATTTTGAACCGACAAAAAACATGGCCTCCAGTGTGGAAGATAGTTGAACATTGTAGCGTGGTATGTGAAAAGCATACTTTTCATTATCTTCTCTGAAACTATTCAAGCTTTAACTTTACTGTATTGGAATGATGTTTTAAAGGTCCTTTGCAAAGATTTCTCATTTCAATAGGATCAGACAAAAAACACTAATGCCAATGGAGAACATAGCTTAACATTAGATCTCATTGGTAAAATACACCTTTTTGGTCATGCATGGCATAGAAGCATTTTGTCAGGTGAGCGATACAGGCTCAGTCTCTGAGCCTCTAGTTGTGTTTTGTGGATTTTGACCTAGCCTGTACATGTGATTGTAGTTTTTAACTTTTATTCCTTTGTCATTCCTTGGTTAAACAAAGCAATGAAACAACTCGTTTATCTGTTTATTGTTCTTCGTCTTAAAATACAGTTTATTAATTTGTTATGATACTAGTCATGCTAGTATATAATGCAAAATCATTTACTGAATTGATTCTGTGAGTGATGCAACTTCAGTATGACATACATTGTAGTAATTTTGTTCTTTGTATATATCTTACCTTTACTCTACATTTATACATGTTATTTTGCAATTTCTACTTCAGTTTTGCTTGTTTTAATAAATACCCCCTTTTCACAGCACTCTTTATTTTAATAAAGTATTTTGATTGCATCTGGTTGGAAACTTCCCGGCAACAGCATTATAATAAGTAATGCAATACTACTTCATCAGTTAGGGGTATTGTAACTGAATTATATAATTGTAACAGAACAATACAATGTATTTTTCATGTAAAAGATAAAGTTTTATATTGTCTAGCTGTATATCATGTACATGGGTTATTTCCCTTTGTTTGCAATTATTTGGAGGCGCTGAATGCAGTTCCGGATGTTATTTGCCTGCTGACCATCTCCACATGGCATGAAAAATAGTATTCATTTGGTAATTAAGAAGATATCATCACTTAAAATAATATAACTAGAATTCCACTAGGACCTTGGCAGTTATTTACCCCAAAATATTAATTATTATCCAATTTAGGGTTCAACATTCAACTATGAGTCCTTGGAGATCTACTGATTTTTTAGTGGTTCTGATTGGTATTAAAAGTCAAATTACTGGTACATATACTTGTGCTTTTAGAAATGTCTTTTTTTGCGGTCGTATAATGGTATGGTGCGGTCGTATAATGGTATGTTGCTGTCGTCGTCGTTCTGTAGACACTTTTGTTTTTGGTCAATAACTTTAGTTTAAGTTGACCAATCCTTATGAAATTTTAACACAATGTTCTTTGGCACAAAAGGAAGGCTTGGCTTAGTTTTGGTCATTGTGGCCCCACCCGTTTTGAATAAGGGGCCAAAAAGGGTTAAATTATTTGACTGTAGAATCTTAATTATTTATCGGATTTTGATGGGGTTTCTTTCAGTGTCTTCCTGAGGAAATTTCCAATCAGTTTAATGCCAACGGATTTTGTGTGGCATGTACCGTTCACGAGTTATATGGGCCCAAAGGGGGCCAATTTCAAAAATTTAATTTTTTGATTTTTAATCCGATTTTGATGCAGTTTTTTGCAGGGGATTCCTTATGAAAAATTAATATAGCGCTGCACCATTATATTTTTGATATCTTGTTCCTTTTCCAATCTAAGAGGGCCCAACGGGGCAAAAATTGAAAACATGCGGATTACCTAAAATTTTTATTTTTCATCCAATTTCAATGGGATTTTTTTTCTTTTGATTCCTCTCATTGTAGGCTTTAAGTAGTATGTCGATAGATTTGGCATAGCTCTTACAGTTTCCGAGCTATTAGGGGTCAAAAGGGCCAAAATTGCAATTTTTAGAAATATATAAAATCTTTATTTTACATCAGATTTTGATGGGATTTTTTTCTTTGGATTCCTCTCAATTTAAGCTTTCAGTAGTCATGGTAGTATGTCAACAGATTTGATGTAGCTCTTACTGTTTTTGAGTTATAAGGGGTCAAAGAGGTCAAAATTGCAATCATTAGGGACCGACCATTTAATCTGAGGGGGGGTTATGGTTTTTTTTTCTGGACAGAAAATTTTTTTCGCGCTTTGCGCGAAACAAATTATTTATTTTTTGCACGCATATCAACAAAATATTTTTTTCAAAATTAACATTATTTTTTTGGGCAGAAAGCCTCATGCAGAAATTTTTTTTTCATCATTTTGGCAGCCAAAATATTTTTAGCTCGCCTGGACGAATGTCCGGAGAGCTATTGTCATACCCCCGGCGTCAGCGTCGTTGGCGTCGTCAGCAAAAACTTCAACCTTGCTTTTGAAATGGAGACCTTAAAGTGAAACTACACTCAAAAATGAAAATTTGATATGTTGTTCTTTATGCATTAAATATTCATAATACTCCTATATTAATATTATATTTTAACAGATAAAGTACTAAAGGCGAATACAAAATTGATATTTTATCGTTGTGGGGACAGCCATTTTGAACAGGTCGACGAATGGTCAGTAATGAATAACTAATAACCGAAATATATAGAAAATGAAATAAACTACAATGGCCAGTAAGACAGCATTTCTACTACACAATTCTGTCAAATAGCATGATTTTTAAGTACAGTATTTTCAATACATATATATTTTCCTCGTTTTAGTCAGAGAAACATAAATGTATGTCTCTCTTAGGAATAAATTTAATTTGACGGAATCAACCATAATGCATGCATGTTTTATCAGATCCATACATAATTTCGTCTATTTTAATAATAATAAAAAACAGACTGATTTGTTTCAAACGATTGTAAATTGTTTCAGATGACAAGATTGTATATTGTGTGTCAAATAGCCACATGCTGGCACGAGTCATGTTGTATAGGTCACCTGCTGATCGGAGATGGTTGAATATACAACAGGTACAACAGGTGTCTTTTGGCAGTCCAGGTATTATTTTCAAATTCATACACATTTGAAGTGTGTTCCCGTGATTTCATTCCTGTTGACTCTTTTCGCAAAGAAAAATAATATAAAGCATTGTCCTTCCTCGGAACAAGCATTTATTAATAATATCCGTAAGAACCAATTATGTGTGTCATAATTGTTGCATATTTTGGTAGGAAAATCTTCCATAAGAATATATTTTTGTCCATGTAGTGCGTTACAACCGAGCATAATTCGCCGATCGCGAAGATTTCTTAGGCAAAAGCCGACTGAGTTATTTCGCTTTTAAAGTCAAACGCGTAAATGAAATGTATAAAACAGCTGTCCTAGTGATCTGCAAGAAAAAAAAACAAAAAACAAAAAACAAATCAAAAACAAAAACAACGATGCCTGGAGTCATCAATATTAAATGAAAAAGTAAGAGTTGACATGTCTGCAGTGTTCCTTCAAACTTACGAAGAGAGTGATACGAGGCGAAGTCCAACCAACAATTTTGGCAAACTGACCGTAGTTGCATCTTATGTCCAATAAAATTACGAGTCAGGTGTATTGCGTGAAGCAAAGTATGTTCTAGTTTACAACGATCTGTTGGTGTGTAATGCATAGCTTGCAAGAATATCATTTCAAAGTACATACATTTGTGTGGAATTTTTGGAAAATATGCACTAATTCTTCGCCTTTCATGTCAACAACAATAGCCATTCCTTTACCTTTGATTCAGGAGGATGAACATTTTAAAAACTATTTATCCGTCGAAATACTTGTCAGAATACATGTACCAGTACCTCTGCCCAAATTTTTGAATTTTTATTTGAAAAGTGGTCTGCATGTTTTAATTTCAGCACTATGTATTACTTTAATTATAAGGGGAACCCTGCCCAAATTTTTTTTGAATGGTGTTCTGTTATGGGTTGAAATGGATGGTGGATCTTTCGGTTGCCATGGAAACCAAACAAGAATACTGTAATTTTAGAAAAAAAAGTATTTTGCTAAATTTTATTTTTCGTTTTTCCTATTGGAAATGCCTTTTATCTATGTCAGCCATGGTCCAGGTGAGTGATACAGGCTCTTGAGAGCCTCTTGTTTTTTGGAATTCTACCTAGCAATCATACCCTTTTCAATTCCTTACATTACATATCATTGTTTTCAATAAAAAGACCGCAAAAATCTTCTGCTCTTGTTCTGGTAGATATCCTGAAATCCTCAAAGACCAGTATTATTTTAGGAATTCAACCTAGCAACCATTACTTTTTCAATCCCTTGCAGTAACAGTGATTGTTTTCAATAGTAAGACAGCAAAAATGTTTGATTCTGGTTTTCGTAAATTTCATAAAACTTTGAGGAACTGATATTTTTGGGAATTCTATCTAGCAACCATATCTTTTTCGATTCCTTATAATAATTGGAATTGTTTTCAAAAGTAAGACTGCAAAAATCTTTAAAAAAATTTAATATTGATGATTCCCATCTGTATATATATGGCATGCGAACGTTAGCATAACTAAGGAAAACCTAGTTTTTCTAAGGAAAACCCTGTTTTCGCTCCTGTTAACTAAGTTTCCAGAGACAAACCCGAGTTTCCATGTGGAAACTTAAGTTTCAGTCGCAAAAATTAGGTGTCTCAGAGCGAAACCTAGGTTTCGGTGGCAAAAACTAGGTTTTCCAGAGCTCAACCCCGAGTTTCCCTACCTAAATATAGGTTTCCCTTCAAAAATACATGCAAAGCTCAGCTTTCTATTTCCAAAGCTGAACCCAAGTTTCCATAGGGAAAAATAGGTTTTGGAAGGGAAACTCGAGTTTCCGTACCCCAAACCTAGGTTTAGCTCTCGTCCATAGGAAATACATAATAAGGCGATAACTGATATGATTGGTTGAAAAAAGAAAATGTTTAGCCAATCCAAAGGCGTTTTGAATAGGAATTCAAGTGATTTTAATGCGATAGTCTTTACATATATTATGATTTCTTAAATTCTTAAAATTGTAAAATAAATAAGAATAATATATAAACAAATAGACCAAAAAAAAATAAATGAATAAAAATACACTCACACCTACTCAGGATTTCCTTCACTTAGTTACTTAAAAAAAAGAATTTGCATGAAATTTTCAATTTAAAATTTTTTATTTTTGTAATTTATCTCTCTTTTCAATATAAATTCTCGATTCAGTTTCAAAAATCTGATGACTATGATCCATAAGCAAGTCAAAATCTGTTACGAAATTTATTTGTAGATTGTCAAAACTTTAATTGTTAGACGATTTATTACCCCTTGGTCTGAGTGAATAGGTAACTATTATGTAATGTCCATACCTGTTGTCACCTGATATGTGTAAAGTAGGAACGATATAACTGTTTAGTGAACAAAAAGAGATTTAATATTGTTTCTTAATTATTTGTATTGAGAAAAATCAGCTCTATAATTTTCAAAGATTGTTTATGCTTTGTAACTACATCCATTAGACGACTTGATTTTAGTGCAATAGTTATCATTCCTAGTTATGATTGAAATGAGGAACAGTAAATGTATTTTTTTTTATTTTTGCCTATTTATTTATCTATCAGTTCTAAAAGAAATGAGACCATCGCATTTAATTTCACTTGAATTCCTGTTCAAACAGTCTGCTCCGTTAGGCACTAGTCCGATGCCTGAGACTTAGTAAATTTGAATTCAGACTAGTAAATTTTTTCAACCACTAGTCCGACTGGACTAGCAAGAATTTTTTGTTGCAGAAATTTTATATTGCATTTTCTAGATGACATGTTGAATCTACATTGTCTTTCATTGCGGTAAAATTGTTCCTTTTTCCAGACTAGTAAAATGGGATTCGGACTAGTAAATCTGCTATCTCAACTAGCCCGAAGGACTAGTAATGAAAAAAGTTTTTGGCGCAGACTGTTCAAAACGCATTTTGATTGGCTAAACAATCAACCAATCAAATTGGCTATCAGCTTATTATGTATTTCCTATGGACAAAAGCTAAACCTAGGTTTCAGGTAGGGAAACTCTAGTTTCCCTTCTGAAACCTAGGTTTTCCTATGGAAATCCATAGAAAACTGAGCTTTGCATGTATTTTTGAAAGGAAACCAACATTTAGGTAGGGAATCTCCAGCTTAATATTAGCTCTGGAAAACCTAGTTTTCACATCCAAAACCTAAGTTTCCATCAAAGAAACCTAGTTTTCACTACCGAAACCTGTTTACAGAAGCGAAAACCGGGTTTCCTTAGTTATGTTTACTTAAGCGTGCCATATATATACATATTTTCAAAACCAAACTTTAGTATGGGTCAAAAAAAGATGAGTGGGGGGATTGCAATCTATGATAGACCTTTTTTCATTTCAATTTTGTGTTGAAATCCTTTTGTCAATAAACACACGCTTCATAGCGACTAGCTAAATTCAGATGTTATTCTCCATGTAAAACTGATCCTATTGTTAATTTTTAAGCCAATACACAATGATCAGAATGGCCCTCGGGAAATGGATTTATATAAGAGCCAAGCTCTTGTTTCCAAATCCCATCCTGTATTTGATGTTTTGTTATTATATGTGATTTATTCCATATTAATAAATATGTTTAAAGTAGAATGGCGCTGATAGCATACTGAACAGTAAGAATGGTGTGTTTCTTTTACTGTTCAGTATACTTATCCGCTTCATTCTGATCATTGTGTGTTGGCTTTACAATAGGATCAGTATTACACGGAGAATTCATAAAATAAGGGCAATGAAGTGGGCTTTGATACTTTTAGGAAGTTTACCAAAATTGGAATCAAGTATTTTGGAAATCCAATTGGTGAAAATATTTGTCCTAATTGAAACAAATTCTAAAATTGTGGTTGCATCATTCCATTATAAGACCTGAAATAAAATTTGTTGCAGTTGTATAAAAATGTAGGAGGAGTTCCATTGACAAGTTTCACCTTACAGACAGATCGACGGGAGGACTAAAAGTAGTAGGATAATTTCATTTCAAACATTGTAGATTAATATACCATTATTAGTCTGAATTGTACTGTTCAAAATCAAAAGAAACAGTTTCTTGGAGGACTCTTACTTCAGTGTATGAGTTGGAGGTTCAATTCCTCTGAACTTTATTAGAGATTGAGAACAGTATGAAAATAAACTGCTGCGCCAAGAGTGAATGATACACCTGTCCACAGTCAACTCGAACTCTAAGGCATTGTTGAACCACAATAAAATATCCATGCAGAATAAGTGTCTTACCAAGATGTAACCATTTAACAAATATCAAATAAATATGTAAAGTTAATGCATAGAAAAGGTGCAAAAAAATGAATTTTTCAATAAATTATTAAGTCCAAGGGCCATAACTGTCCACAAAAATCATAAAACAGGGACCAAATTTAAACTTAATCAGTACATGCAATTTATAAACATAAAATCATATACAGTACCATATATCAAATCAACATGTTCACGCGTTGTAAAGAAAAGGTGGAGAAACTGATATTTTTCAAAAATTTACTGAATCCAAGGGCTGTAACTCCGTACAAAATCAACCAAATAGGACCAAACTAAATTTGTATCTGTATCTCAACTAGATACACTCATATACCAAATCTCAAAATATGTCAAATGGTTACAGAAAAAAAACTCTGGAAACCTAAATCTACTTCTTCAGTGTAGTGTCAACATTAGGTGTTAAAGATTACAATCAAATTAATCATTAATGATCATGTAGTTATTTTTATATAAGTGAACAATTTTCAAAAAAGAGGTTGTAATTTGTATGCCATAAGATCAAATAGGAACATTATTATTGATCTATTAAAAAGATCGCCCTGCATTTGGTCTGTTTTACCTATTGGTGATTTGGAATGATCAAATCCTGAATGACATGCAACTTCGCCCGTCAAACCTAAACTTTTCTTACAATACATCTGTTCAAATTCTAGCGATCGACATGCTTCGGTTGTATCATGCTGCACTTGGAGTAGCCCATTATTGGTGAAATAAGTAAGTTTGGAGCATTTAGCATGTTTGGTGTTTTCTGTTGTTAAATTTTTACTTTGTGTTAATTAAACAGAAATAAAAAGCACTGCTGTTTATCATGAAAAATGTACTGTTAATAGGGAGTTGGTACTCTCCCATTTCATCTATACATATGCTTGGCCTAGAAAATTTGAAATACCCCAAAAATACCTTTTTTTCATATCATACCCCCCAATATCTGGTTGTACAATTGCCCTGCCACCCCCCCCCCCNAAAAAAAAACCTGGTTATAAAATGCACCCCCCAAAAATAACATGCATTTTTGTGTCGCCTGCTGCAAGCAGAGTCGACACATAGGGATTACTATCCATTGTCTTACGTCGTCGTCCTGCGTCGTCCCGACAGTTTTTGAATCCACAACTCCTTCGAAACCACTTGTCCGATTCCCACCAGACTTTCATGATATGTTGTTTAACTGGTGTAGTTGTGCAGAATTTTGAATTTGCAGATTTTAGAGGTTAACAGAGCCAAAATTGCTCATTTGTGAGTCTGTTGGTTTTGAATCCGCAACTCCTTCAAAACTGCTTGTTAGATTCTAACAAAACTTTCAGGATAAGTGGTTCACCGGGTGTAGTTGTGCACCTGATACTTAGAATTTTGATTTTACAGATTTTAGAGGTTCACAGAGCCAAATTGCTCACTTGTGAGTGTCTGTTTTGAATCCGCAATTCCTTCAAAACTGCCCGTCCGATTCCAACAAAACTTTCAGGATAGATTGTTCACCTGATGTAGTTGTGCACCTTATATTTTACAGATTTTAGAGGTTCACAGAGCCAAAATTGCTCATTTGATAATCTGGTTTGTTAATCCCCAATTCCATCACAACTATTATAAGTCAGATTCCAACCAAACTTGCAGGACATGTTGTTCACCTGATGAAGTTGTGCATCTGATATATACTTAAAATTTTGATTTTGCAGTTTTAGAGGTTCACTGAGCCAGAATAGCTCATTTGTTAGTTCTGCTTGTTTATGTGGAACTCCTTCAAAACTGTAAATCATATTCCAACCAGCCTTTCAGAATACATTGATTACTTGATATAGTTGCGCACCCGATATTTAAAATTTTGATTTTACAGATTAAGAGGTTAACAGAGCCAAAATAGCTCATTTGTTAATTGGGTTTTTTAATCTTTGACTCCTTCACAACTGTCTGTCAGATTCCAACCTAATTTTCAGTATATGTTGTATATCAGGTCTGGTTATGCACATTATACTTAGATTTTTTTCTCCGATTCTAGAGGTTTGCCAAGCCACTAAGCTCATATGTTAAATCAGATTGTTAATCTGCAATGCCTTAAAACTATTATTCATATTCTTAACCAAATTTGCAGAATATGTTTTTCTCCTAATCTAGACATACACATTATAAGTAAAACAAGTCTTTAAAACTGTAATTCATATTCTTGACCAAATATTTGCAGAATATGTTTTTCTCCTAATCTAGTCATGCACATTATAAGTAAAATTTTAATTTTGCATATTTTAGAGCTTCACTGGATCAAAAATGGCTCTTCTGTAGTGCAGGCGACACAAGTGTTCCATGGAACACCCATCAATTTTTTATTTACCCCTTTCAAAATACCATAGAATTTTCACAGAACCAAGGACATATACTTATATCTTAATATATTCGTCCTTGATGGGACATACTGCAGATACTAGTATACCTGATAACTTGTATAATTTAATACATATAAAATATGATTTTTAATGCCCCCCGATCAAAGATCGGCAGGATGGGGCATTTTGTTTTTGTCCTGTCTGTCCGTGCATCCGAAACTTTAACCATGGCCATAATTTTTTAACTATTCAAGATAGACTTGTCATACTTGGCAGGTGTATAGGTCTAGTTAAGAGGAACATAAATATGCCGGTAGGTCAGGTCAAAGATTAAGGTCACAGAGGTCAAAATTTAAATCTACTATTCCATTTTCATATATTTTGTATGTAAAGAAAGATTATTCTAACCAAAATATTAAGATTATTGAACTAATTGGAGAGGTGCTGGGGGCATATGTAGTGTTTCACAAACACATCTTGTTTCAAGTTTTTGTTAGTGTACAATTGTGCTCCTATCTGTATATTTTTTAATTAAATAAGGTATATTTATATAGTTTCATTCTTACTAGCCCCAAAAATACTTATAGTAATTTTTTAGTGCACTGCCTTAAAAGGTGGGGTATTTAGGATTAATTCCTCTTGTCCATCCATCTTTCAGTTTGTCATACTTTGAACTTGAGTTTGCTTTGAAGAAAAGTTTTGATATTTTGGGACATTGTTTCTATACATAAAATTAATAAAATAGTAATGGTGGATTACATGATACCCCGCCACGTTTCACATAATTTCGAGTATCAAGGGGCATAACTCCAGACCCCCTTGGACCTCTGAACCCATATTTGAACTCAACCTGAGTTTTGCGGTGAACAAGCTACATACCAAGTTTGAAGACTGTATGTTATCCCGTTCAAAAGTTATCAGTCGGAAACCTTTGGGGGACGGACACACGACTGAGGGTATCACATAATACCACGCCACTACGTGTGGCGGGGTATAACAAGTCAAGTTGGATTTTGACCGTGATTGGATTATGCATTCCAGTTATTGCCCTTGATTTAGACAAAATTTGTTAATTTTATGGTTTCTTGATGACAACTTCAGATTGCTTTTAGAGAAAACTTTAATTAGTTTGGACAATGTTACTAATTATAAAATACAGGTCAAGTTTGATTTTCAATGTGATCATATTCTGTGCTCTAGAGTTATTGTCCTTTAATAACACAAAATCTGTAAATCTAATGGTTTCAGGATGTGAACTTGAGTTTGCTGTGAAGAAAAGTTTTAATATTTTGGGATGATGTTAATTACTATCCATAGAATACAAGTCAAATCAAATTTTCATCATGATCAGACATTGGGGTCCAGAGTTATTGCCCTTGAATTACACAAAATCTGTAAATTTTATGGTTTCCAGATGATAACTTGAGTTCTCTTTACAGGAAAAGTTTTAATATTTTGAGAAAATGTTACTATTTATAAAATACAGGTCATTTTTTTCTACACCCTAAAAAATAACTAACAAAATAACTGAACCCCCCAAAATGAAACATTTTGACCGCCAAAAAATAGTTTGAGCCCATGTATAGGAAAACTTTTGAAGTATCCAATGGGCTTTCTTCACCCTCCTCTTTTAAAGACACAAATATCATTACTACAGATACAAATAACCAATTTCATAATTATCTGCCTGATTCTGCCAGGTGTTGAGCTCAACTGCATATTTTTGGACAAATGCAATAATGATTTAATCCATCATTTGAAATATATATAAAATCCCCAGTCAGATTTGAACTGACAACTCCTTACCTAGTAAGGTGTAATACATTTTACTATAGGGATCATTATTTTTCAAATGATGGTTAACCTTTAAGTGATAAGTAAGCCTTAAACTGTTGTGATGATCATATCCTCATGATTTACCAGTACATCAGTACATTTTGTAAATCAACAAACTTTTGAGGCCCTGCATGTCGTATTTATTGCATTATTTTTTTAGCTTTTTGTTGTCAATAATAATCGTGATAATTAGGGCCCAGCCACATGAATCATGAATCATAATTGGTGAACTTTAACCTTGACCTATGTCTTCAAGGTCCTTTGTTCCTTCGGTATTCTTCTGCCGTTGTTTTTATTTAAGAATTTTTAATTCTCTTTGTTCTAATGAGGCATTCATCAAATATTTTCCTAATCACAGCTACCACATTCAACAACTCTTTGAAAATTTTAGTTTAAGTGAAAAGTTTTCACTGAATAAGACTTGAGAAAAACAAGATATCTTAAACTAACTTGAAAACATCATGTACCTAAATTCCTCCTTTTCACCTGAACTAATACAGAATAGGCTTTTTATGATTTTGAGAATTAGATGTACGTCGTACAATAAATTAAAATTCCCATCGGGGATTTATATGATATAAACAAGGTTGGTCTGATCAAAGGAAGCTCCCTTTTGTTTTTGAGGAAAATTTCATTTCCATGAAATTCCGCAGTCAGGTTTTTTGGACACACAAGGGGGCGGGGCCCTTTCTGACTTTGTCAGTATTCTAGTTGTTTATTTTGTCTCGAGCCATTTAAGAATAGCAGTGAGGTAAGAATTTTTTTCTTTGATATTTTGAAGCTGATTTTCTAAGTATATAAAAAGTATATACATTCTAAACTGCAAAGTACAGAAACTCTTGTCATTTGCAGATAAACCTCATGCAGACAATTTATATGTGTTTCACTATAACTAATGAAAAAAAATTGTAGTAGTACATGTAGGTTAAATGTTTTTATCTAAGAATATTTTTCAATATTGCGCTGACGGCTTTCAGAAATTTTAACAAATAACCTCAATCACTTTTCTTATTGGTAAATTTCAGTTTCTTATAAATTCTCGTAAGAATTTAATTAATTCATGGAATGGCAACTTGTGGTACTGCAATGCCGCCCCAAAATTATGGAACGAGTTGCCAAACCATTATAGAACTCGGACATCTTTTAATCAATTTAAGAATTCAATTAATTCATGGAATGGCAACTAGTGCCACTGCAATGATTGCTGCTAATTTTATCTTTTAAATTTAGCTTGCATGATTTTAATAGTCATTAGCTTTTTATTTATTTGGCTGAATGTTTTATTGTGCTTAGCTTTTAGCTACATGTATTATAGTGCTGCCTCTTAATTTATTTGCTTATAGCATGTTCTATAGGTTTTATGTTTTATTTGTGCTTGCTTTTACCCTAATATGCCTATGTTTTTAATTTATGCTTTGTGTATGTCTATGTATTGTGTATTTAATGTGTGATTGTTTTGTGTTGGTTTCAAAAGCTCGTTAGGCTTATGTTGTAATGTTATGTATTGTACCGACGTTAAATAAAGCTTTTTGTATTTGTATTTGTGGTTTAACTGACAATGAAGAAAGACAATTCAATTCAAATAATTTTATTGTCAAAAACAAATGGATTGGATAACAGGCAATGCCTATACTAATCCTCTCCTTCAAACAAGATGGAATATAACATGTACAATTTACATTACAACACATAAAATAATATCATACATTAGTAAATAAATTATATCAATAAACAGTGGAATTAGTCATCAATAAAAGACAGCTTATATTATTATGGTTTCTTAATGACACAATGGGTACAATATAATAATTAAAAAATGTTGATTAAATTTGTAAATTGACTTTATAGAAGTGAGATGGTTTGATGAATTGGTCCATCAATAATAAGAAATAAGCTTTTAATAATAAATTCATTATTTATGGTACATGTGGTAATAATATGTTTAAGTTATAAAAAAAAAGAAAAAAAAAGTAGAAAAATAATAGGGGGTGGGGGTGGAGCTACATAAAAAGTAAGACATATTTTTCTAATTTCATGTAAACCTTTTACCCGTAGATATAAAGTGTTGGACTGCCTCAAATATTTCAATATTCTCCTCAATGGTTAAATCGGATGACCCACTAAGTAAAGTATCTATATTCAAATAAGCTTGAAATTTTCTAAGAGTATGGAAGAGATGTATTCATTGTCTTATAAAACAAGGACAGACATAAAAATAGTGAAAATTGTCCTCAATTTCATCCCAACAAGCACACTGTGAGCTGTCAGACAGATAAGACTGATACAAGTGGTGGTTTAAGTTGCTCACTTCATTACGAAGTTGGCAGTGATAAATGTTTATTGAGCGAGACCCAAAAGAATAGTAAATAGGAATTTTATCAATATCTTCATTAAGTTTAGTCTTAAATTGAGGTAGTGACTGGATATTCCTAGTTTGATGATCTAATTTATTCCATAAGTTAAGAACTGTAGGGAAGAAACTATCCTTATATGACTTGGTTCGGCAGTTTGGGGCAGTGAAAAACCTTTGATTTCTCAAGTTATAGTTTGGTTCAGGATTAATATAGGAAACAATTTTGTCGGTTATGTACTTTGGCAGGTCTCCCTGCAATGCCTTGAACATTAAAATAAGTTTTTGTTTTTTCCTTCGGTTATGCAGTGAGTCCCAGCCAAGTTCTTTATAGAGTTTTACCCTAGATGTGCCCTTTCTCATACCAGTAACTATTCTCGCTGCTTCGTACTGTATAGATTCAAGAAGATCAGACTGTTGTTTTGTGCAATTATCCCATACAACACCCCCATATTCTAGTATAGATCTAATAAAACCAAAATAAAGCTTTTCTAACGAGTTTCTATCAAGGTTATATTTCAACATACGCAAGATATGGAGACGAGAACAGGCTTTAGTGTAAATTTCAGTAATGTGATCTTTCCATGATCCATTTGTATTTAAAATTAAACCTAGATGCTTATGCTTGGAAGTATCTTCTAACAGTACATCATTCATATAGAAAGACAACTTTTATATATGTAAATTAGATTTTGTGACATCACTAATGAGGTTGGCGAACCTTCCTATAATGACAAAACATGTAACTAAAAATGATACAAAAAAGCCTCCCAAAATTCTGGCACAGCAAACAGATACAATATACATACACCATTCTATTGCTATTATTTTGACTAATTTATTGTATAAATATTTAGGGTTTCATACAAGACATTTACAAGGTGAATCGTGGGGTAAGTGGAATTCTTTTCAACAATTAGCGAAAAACCGAAAACTTGAAATCCAGACAAAAAGGCCGGCCCATTTTTTGTTTAAGCAGTCAGAAGCAAAATATTGACAGTATTCGATTCCTTACATCGTAAGAAAGCTATGATTAAAATGGGCCGCGGTTCTGTGAAGGCAGCAAACCGCAATCGAGTTTCTTAATCAGCGTGTTGGCAGAAAAATTAGCCTTGTTTGATACACACTGGGTACCGTTTATCGCTTCCATAGATAAAATGTGAAATAAAATATGCATTTCCTGCCTTTGTTTCAATGAAAAATAAGTGACAGAACATCAATTATTCGTCTGATCATATGAAATCTCAACTACATCTGAGAACTTCGAAGTTTAGTAAGCCACCTTACACTTCATTTCTTCTATGGCGTCCATCACGACGGCGGAGGGATTTTAAGTAGTTCTTAAAGATAACG
>MJUU01007486.1:109443-119833 GCA_002080025.1 Modiolus philippinarum | reverse complement strand
TTATTATTATTATTATTATTATTACTCTTCCTCCAATAAACTGAGGATTAAATATCTAAGAACTATATTGCAAAATTTACCGGAACTTTGTATAAATGTTCAGTAAGATGAGAGGGATATGAGTTCATTTCAAAATTCGTCCGTCTGGCGTAAACTTTTCTTTGAAGACCTACTCCTCTGAAACTACTGGGTCGATTGGATACAAACCTGGCCACAATGGTCCTTAGGTGGTCCTCTACAAACACAGTTTTAACGGTGGACCCAATTGGAAAAGACATTCAGATATATTCTCCTCTTCTGAAAGTGCTGAGTTAAGTAGAACCATACTTTGCCACATACTTAGTTCTTAGGTGGTCCCCTGCGAAAAAAAGATGTTTTTCAGGTCAGCGCTCTATTCAAAATGGCTGCCAGCGGGGAACATAGTTTTAACATTGGACCCTTTTGGAATGCACATTAAGAGATCTCTCCCGAAACTTCTAAGCCAATGGGAACCAAACTTGGCCATAGTAGTCCTAAGGTGGTCGCCCTGCAAAAAAGTTGTTTTTCAGGTCAGCGCTGTATCCAAGGTGGCTGCCAGTAGGAAACACTGTTTAAACATTGGACCCTAAGGGAAAAGATATTCAAAGATTTTCTCATCTGAATCTGCTCAGCTAATTGGAAAAAAACCTTGGCCAAAATAGTCTTTAGGTGGTCCTCTGCAAAAAATAAAAACGTTGTTTTTCGTATCCGTGCTATATCAAAGACTGCCACCAGCAGGGAAAATAATTTTAACATTGGATCTTAGGGAAACAATTTCAAAGATCTTCCTCTCCGAAGCTGCTGAGTAGTATATAGGAGGTTTTCACCGCGCATTTGTCGTGGTGGATCGTGGTGGATCACCGGAAGTGACGTCACCGGAAGTGACGTAGACCGGATATGACGTGATGGAAGTCACGTGACCGGAAGCGGAAGTCACGTGACCGGAACACGAAGTGTTTTGACTGCGCATGCGCAACCGGAAGTAGCCCTATTTGAGGCCCTATACGGGCCTATTGACCGGAAATGACGTGTTGGAACAACACATGACCCCGCAGGAGTGTGGTTTCACCTTATTACATAGCGCATGCGGGATCGTTATCATTGTATTTCTTAGGGTGTCTTCTATCACGTCCGCGTTCATCAAGGCACATAACTCTTGCGAATTCCCGCGTTTTTTGGGTGTCTTCTATCACGGACATGGTCTTTCGGATGTTTTCGGAAGTTATCGTTATCATTGTATTTCTTAGGGTGTCTTCTATCACGTCGGCGTTCATCAAGGGACATAACTCTTGCGAGTTCCCGCGTTTTTGGGTGTCTTCTATCACGTCCGCGTTCATCGAGGCCATTCAAATGGTTGTTAAGCACTTTGTTGGTTGCTAGGTGTCTTCTATCAGGTCCGCATTCGCCAAAGGGACATATCTTTTGGAAATACCCATGTTTTTTTTATTTGTGGATGTCTTCTATCACGTCCGTGTTCGTCAAGGGACATTACTCTTGGGATTTCCGAGTTTTTTTTTTAGTTTGTCGAATTCACCCGAGACCTAGGCGAGATAACTCGTGATTTATTCATGTTTGTGCTAGTTTATGTTCACCAGTATTAATACGACTCGCGAGTACGTTTTTGACAGTGCTCGCGTGCTCATTTCACTTTTTGGCGGCGGTGGCGGTGATGGTAGTGTCCATTGGTGGTGGCGGCGGCGGCGGCGGCGGCGGTGGTGATGGTAGTGTTCATTTGTGGTTAAGCGGCGGCGGCGGCGGCGGTGGTTGGATTTTAGGCTATTGTGGTGGTGGTGGTGGTGGTGGTGGTGGTGAGATGATAGTAAAAAACGAACAACTGGTTCTTTAAACATTTTGACACAAACACGATTGATATTCACGATTTATATGTCGTCTGTATCATTAGATAAATTCATTATTTGTTCTGAGCGGTACCATGTATTTCTCTTATGATACAGACGACAGTACATTGCTTAGTACTATTAGATAACAAATAGGGTTAGGGTTAAATTATTTAAATTAATTAATTATGGTTAGGGTTAGATTGTTATTAGGGTTAGGGTGAGATTATGGTTAGGTTAGATTATAGATAGGATTAGGGTTAGATTATAGATAGGGTTAGGGTTATATTGCAATAAGGGTTAGGGTTAAATTCTGGTTAGGGTTAGGGTTAGGGTTAGATTATAGATAGGGTTAGGGTTATATTGCAAAAGGGTTGGGGTTAAAATCTGGTTAGGGTTAGGGTTAGATAATAAATAGATTAGGGTTAAATTATGGTTAGGGTTAGATTGTAGATAGGGTTTAATTATGGTTAGGTTTAGATTAAAGATGGGGTTAGTGTTAGATCATGGTAAAGAATGTTAGTGTACTGAATTTTTTTTCTAAGCTAGCAGCAGCAGCAGCAGCAGCCATATCCAAATATGTAGAAGCAGCAGCAGCAGCAATATAGTGAAATGAGCACGCAAGCACAGCCAAAACCATACTAGTAAACGACTCGTGAGTCTTGTTAGCTGTATTTAAATATTCGTTTATTAAAATTTTCCCATTCGTGCTACGAATCTCAAGGGGTGAACACCTCTGGAATGTACCATTGCAATAGCTGTAATTATCATTCCAATCGAAAGTTCAATCTTCTACGCCACAAACAATCACAACATAATATACAGCCAGAGATGGACAGACAACAGGGTATGGAAACAGAATCTAGCATTTCCGAGGAAAGCTATATTACTGAAGAATCTGACTATACCACCAATGAAAGATCTGATGAAGAAGAATATTCAGACTCAGAATCACCATGGGATATAATAGTAACCACAGCCATGAATGGTAATCAGTCCGAATACGAAGAAAAGGTTGAAAAGTATATTGACGAAGGACACGAAGAAGATAAAGCACGCAAACTTGGACATAAAAAGATGTTCCCGGAATACAGAGATACGATGAAGGATACCTATCTCAATAATGTGTTCTGGATAGAGGATATGCGGAAAGACCCAGTGCATAGAAAGATCAAAAAGACAGTTCAGCGGTTGAAAGAAGAAGAAGACTATGATACTAGAGAGGCCTGGAAGTATGCTGTGGAAAAAAGACAGTATCTGTTTGATGAAGTATTGAATGAATATAACCCACCATCGACAGAAGATAGCAACGACGCCATGTAAAGAATAAATACAAAAAAAAATTAAAAACATTCGGGTTGGGAGGAAGGGGTAATGCAGCCTATAGCTATAAAGTTATAGCCAGTCACAAGCCTTGCAAAATGCAGAGTGACCCTATCACAGGTAATTAAGAAGTGAATATAAATCGTGTTTGTGTCAAAATGTTTAAAGAACCAGTTGTTCTTTTTTTACTATCATCTCACCACCACCACCACCACCACCACAATAGCCTATAATCCAACCACCGCCGCCGCCGCCGCCGCTTAACCACAAATGAACACTACCATCACCACCGCCGCCGCCGCCGCCGCCACCACCAATGGACACTACCATCACCGCCGCCGCCGCCAAAAAGTGAAATGAGCACGCGAGCACTGTCAAAAACGTACTCGTGGGTCGTATTAATACTGGTGAACATAAACTAGCACAAACATGAATAAATCACGAGTTATCTGGCCTAGGTCTCGGATGAAATCGACAAACTAAAAAAAAACGCGGGAAATCCCAAGAGTAATGTCCCTTGACGAACACGGACGTGATAGAAGACATCCACAAATAAAAAAAAACATGGGTATTTCCAAAAGTTATGTCCCTTTGACGAACGCGGATCTGATATAAGACACCTAGCAACCAACAAAGTGCTAAACAACCATTTGAATGGCCTCGATGAACGCGGACGTGATAGAAGACACCCAAAAAACGCGGCAACTCGCAAGAGTTATGTCCCTTGATGAACGCGGACGTGATAGAAGACACCCTTAGAAATACAATGATAACGATAACTTCCGAAAACATCCGAAAGACCATGTCCGTGATAGAAGACACCCAAAAAACGCGGGAATTTGCAAGGGTTATGTCCCTTGATGAACGCGGACATGATAGAAGACACCCTAAGAAATACAATGATAACGATAACTTCCGAAAACATCCGAAAGACCATGTCCGAGTCGTTCCGACTGGTGAAAAAACCCGGTTTCCAGTCTATACCTCGGGCTACGCCCACTTCCGGTCGCGCATGCGTTATGTAATAAGGTCACACAACACCCCTACGGGGTCACGTGTTGTTCCAACACGTCATTTCCGGTTAAAATGGCCGAATAGGGCTTCCAATAAGACCACTTCCGGTCTTCACATGGGGCTACGCCCACTTCCGGTCCCACATGCGCTATGTAATAAGGTGAAACCACACCCCTGCGGGATCACGTGTTGTTCCAACACGTCATTTCCGGTCAAAAGGCCCGTATAGGGCCTCAAATAGGGCTACTTCCGGTTGCGCATGCGCAGTCAAAACATTTCGTGTTCCGGTCACGTGACTTCCGCTTCCTGTCACGTGACTTCCATCACGTGATATCCGGTGACGTCGCTTCCGGTGATCCACCACGATCCACCACGACAAATGCGCGGTGAAAACCTCCTATATACTACTTTGCTGAGACAACAGGTACCAAACTTGGCGACGATAGTCTTAAGGTTGTCCTCTGCAAAAAAAATGTGTGTTTTTCAGACCATCGTTATATCCAAGATGGAAGCTAGCGGGGAGCATAGTTTTAACATTGGACCCTATTGGAAAAGACATTCAAAGATCTTCCCCTCTGAAAGTGCTGAGAAAATTAGAACCAAACTTTGCCACAAAGGTGTTAGATTGTCCCTTGCAAAAATATATGTTGTTCAGGTCCATGACCAAATGTTTTTACTCAGTTGTCGAATTGTCACAAAACATGGTTGCCAGCAGGGAATTTTCTAAATTGGACCCTATGAAAATACATACAAAGATCTTCTTCTATAGAACTTCTGAATGCATTTATAAGAAATATAGCAGGAATCTGTGTGTGTGTGTCTTCATTTTTCTTTTCTGTGTCGTACCCATGTTATGTCTCTGTTTTTTTTTCGTTTTTTTTTGTTTCTTATGTTGCCATTGTCCTTGGATTGTTCGTTTTGGATTGACGGTTCGTTTCTCACTTACTTTATTTATAAAGTACTGATCAAGAAAGCAGGTAGCAGGGAAAAATGGTTAAATGTTGGACAGTTTGACACAAATGTTTCTTTACATAGTTTGAAATGGAGACCCTTTAACAAAAACGTTTTTTTTTTAACTAATTTCATTGGTCATGCTCCAGGTGAGCGATACAGGCTCTTGAGGCTCTTATTCTTGCCGGGAATTTATGCTCTAGGTGAGCAATACAGGCTCTTGAGAGCCTCTTGTTCATAGAATTTATATGGTCAGCGTTGCTTTATTTTGCCCAGAACTGGATGAAAGCTCCGGTAACACATAAAGGCCTCCAATTCATGAAAAAAAGATATTTCTAGTTGAAACAATATGTTTACTACGCTACCCTCTTTAGGTACAAATAATTTTGTTTGTTTCTTTTAAGCTTAGTTCATCGTTTGGGATCGTCACTATCTGTTTTCAATGATAGTCAATAATTTTAAAACCTGTTTTTCGGGATTTCCAAGAGCTGGAAATAAAACGAGGATTCCGTCGTTATGCAGTACTACTGAATGAAGAGCTAGATTTCATTACATAAGCGTCGAAATTCTTACGATTTATAAAGGCGTTTTTAAATGAAAAGTGTTTTTATGCAGATTTTCAGCAATAAAATTGGAAATTGCAAATTTCTTCCTCAAAATCTCTGAAGTCTCAAAAGATCATGAATTGTAACGAATATTCATAGACATGTTAGCTACATTTAACGCATAAAAGACAAATATATTATTGAATATTAATATGATTTATTTGTAAGTGAAAGCATCACCTTCTTCTGTCTTCATTAAGTTGTTTACAAATCTGGAGGCGGGATAGCCACTGTAGATGGGATTGCCGGTAATAGGGTGTGTAATGTGTACACCTGAAAGGTGAAGTGCAAGTAAATCACTAATCGAGAAGTGTTGTCTGATAAGAAAAATTAATCGTGTGTTGAATTCACATAGGGAACAAAGATGACAAAAACAGTAGTTGGTCCCTTTTATCTTACAAAGGATAACAATGGGTGGCGAGAGGCGTTGTAGTCTATGTATTATAAATTTATGCTCAAACACTTTCATCCGAACAATGCCGACCAACTAATTTATTAAGTCTCCCAAATGAAGTTTGGGGAGACTTATTTTTATTGCTTTTTTGTTTGTTTTTCCAAGGATTTATACAAATCCTTGGTTTTCTGTCATAAATCACGATTAGATTGAGCCTAAGCGTTATCTGAACAAAAACAAAAACAAAAAACAAACAACTATGGTTTTAGATCACCATCCGATGATTAGCACAACTTTTAGAAGAAATAAAATCATCTTTAAAACTGAAATACAATGACAAAAACCAGGGATTATACATTGTAAGAACGTATACCATAGAAAAACACCTTTCGAAAAGTATACCAAACATGAATATGCATAAAATTGATATATTAAAATGAAAAGTAATTTTTGCAACATTATTTAATTAACCTGCTCGTATTTTTTCACAACTGGAATCCCGGCATAATATCTTACGTGAGTTATTACTATCTTTGGTACCTAACTACCGTTATATTCATGTGCAAAATATAGTTCCGTATTGTATTATTTTTTAACAGTGATTTAACGGCAGTTTATAAATCTTTTTGTACCCAATTGAATAATGAAATGTTTTTCTATATGTATATGCCACGGAGCAATGTTTTGATTTTATTTAAGCTCTTATTTACCTGTGTCTATATTACTACGCCATTTGTTCTCACTGCTCTCACTCTAGACACTCTGCGACATTATTTGACATTGATTTACTATAGCTTCCTATTATTATCACCCATTTGTTATATTATTCATGTTATTAACGGTGTGTAATAAATATTACGTATTTCACAATGATTATCAATTAATACTGCCATTGTATCAAATAATTCCAGTTGAATCTCTCGCATGTAAATTTAACTTCCGTGATGTTAATTTTGGAAAGAGTTGTCCCTCTAATTATGCTGACCTGTTTTACCCTAACTTTTGTGTTATGTACGCAATCAATGTGTGACGGGTTTTATCCTACTATTTGAGAATAACAAAGTAACATACCCCGGAAAACAAACCATGGTTTTTATCAAATTAATCTTCTGATTTAAAAGATGATACTAAAGAATCAGTTACCGAACATATATTTCAATAACACATCTTAGCTGGCTGTATGATGGCTAACACATGTGGCTCAGATCATGCATACTCTTCTGCAACATGTGATTATGCTGCTGGTTTGTAGTTTGCATTTTTTAAATTTCCATATAGCAATGTATTGTGGTGTTTGAAGCTGACCATTTTCCCGCATATATGAAATAAATATAAGATCATATAACCAAAATAACATACACATCCGTTGATGAAATAAGATTTAAATCCAGTTATCATTTGATATGGTTGCAACCATATCTTTTCTTGTTTACGCGGTCGGCGGTCATCATTTGCTGTATCTGGAACTACCATTTTTATACATTCATATTTGAAAAGTTTCCATAAAATAAAATTGTGTGTATTAGTAGTATATAAGCATAAATTTAAACTTTTATGCTTGGTATTATGGCCAATATATGATATTTAAGTGGTCGGCGGTGAAAATACCTACCGGTACTGAACACCGAAATGTTTAATAATCTTTATTGAAAGCACAATTTTAATCCCTAGGGAGTTGATGGCAATACATATAATTACAGTACAAAATAAACAAATATACAAGACATTTCGAACATAGCACATAAAATAAAGTAAAGAATCATGCAGCTACAGAGTCCACTTTCCTCAGTATTAAAGACTTTTTAATAAATGGAGCAACAAACTGCAAATGATTCGGAGATGACATAATTTTTAAAAATTTATCTTGTTCGTTTTTTGTATTGGAAAGATTAACTATATTAAATTGATTTCGTATGTTGTTATACTTTGGACAATGGAAAAAGTAGTGAACCTCATCTTCGATGACTTTTGAATTGCACATTTGACATAATCTTTCATTTCTATTTAATTTTTTATATCGACCCCTTTCTATTTCTAGAAAATGGTCACTAATCCTCATTTTACATATATTTTTTCTATTTTCAAAATTTGTTGTTAGTAAATATTCATTGATTTCATAGTTAGTTTTAAGTTTACTGTATAAAAATATTTTATTATTTTCATTTAGTGTATTTAGTTTTTCAAAAAACAATGTTTCATAATTATTTTTAAAGTTTATTTTAATTTTCTTCTCAAAAGAAAACTTTTCTCTAAAAAAATCAAGTTTTTGTATTTCATCTATTTCTACATTATTTGTAGAACATACATTGGTTACAAATGTAAACCAAGAATATGAGCCATTTTGATGTAATGACTTTGAAAGTAGAAATGCATCATCCAAAAGTTGGTTGTTAGTATGATGGTATAAACATGCTAAATATTTCACAGCTTGTATTTTGATGTATGTATCCAAAGGATATTGAGCTAGTTCTGCTCTAGCAGCTATATTCACTGATTGTTTGCTTAATCCTAAAGTATATTTACAAAATTTTAAATTAATCTTTTCTATAAAGCTTGAATCTATTAATGATATAAAATCAAAATTAGGGTTTTGTTTCGCTCGTTTTGATGCTTTAATGATTTTTTCATAGAAGTCCATATACCATATCTCGGAGTTATACATTAAAATTGGTTTAACTAAAGATTCAAATAATTTTTTATGAATCTGAATAGGCATATTGTCTATTGGTGCAAGGTATTTGAAGGATGAAAATAATACTTTGCTACCCTTTTTTGATAATTCATGGTGAGATGAATGAAACTTCCCAGATGATTCAATTATATTTCCTANCACTATCAAAAATATTTGGAATATCATTTATATATATATTAAATAAAAGAGAACTCAAATTATCCCCTTGTTTTACTCCTCTGTTAATCAAAACATTTTCTGATAAATGGTTTTTATGTTTTACTGAAGCTTCAGAGCATTTGTACATGTTTTTCAAAAGATAATATAACTTTTTTCCGAGATCTTTATTTTTCATGAGTTTATATAGTAAGCCAACTCTCCATACAGAGTCGAAGGCTTTTCTAAGATCAATAAAACATCCAAACATTTTCTTTTTTTCGTGATTAACATATTTGTTAATGAGGGCTTTGACAACAAATATACTATCCGAGGTTCGATTATTTTTTCGGAAACCAAATTGTGATGGGCTTATTTTGTCATGAAAAATATTAAGTAACCTACCATTTACTATGGCATTGAATAATTTACTTAAACAGTTTGTAAGTGAGATGCCACGGTAATTAGAGAGGCAGCTGCAGTCTCCATTTTTAAATATTGGAATAATAAATGATTTATTCCATTCTTGAGGATATGAGCAAGAATTTAAAATAAGATTAAAAAATTTAGCTAATGCTGATAGCATTATGGTACTACTATGTTTAATTATCTCATAACAAATTTGATCTGGGCCACTACTTTTTCCATTTTTTAATTTTTTTATTTGATTTTTAATCTCAGATATTGTGATTGGATTGTCCGTATCTTTATTTTGTAAAAATTTTTCTTCTTTTAGAAGATCTACATTTATTTGATTTTCAAACATTTAATCATATATTTTAGGGTCACCTTGATTCTTAAAATGTTGGGCAAATTTATTTAAATCTATGTTCAAATCATTAGTATCTTGATTATTATTATGTTTAATGTTCTTAAGAATATCCCAAAATTCTTTACTTTCATTTGGGGAAAGGTTATTAATTGCATTAATTACATTAAGTTTATATTGTTTTTTCATTTCTTTAGACATTTTTCTTAATTTTTTGCAATAAGTCAAGAAATTTATTCTTATATTATGATCAAAGGGAGATAACTTCATTTTTTTACTGTAAAAGTTGACAGTACTCCTTAGAGCTAAAAACTGGGAGTTTGTCCAAGGTGATTTTCTTTCTCTCTTCTTATGTTTGAAGTAACATTTTTTTATGCATTTTGTGGAAAGATTGGTATAAATATTTGAAATTTGTTCATTTGCAGTATTGACTCCATCTATATTATTTTCAAACTTAGAATTTTGAAAGTTAGAAATAGCTTCAAATATGTAGTTTTCTGATATTTCATTTTCAAGAATAAGTTTTTGATTTTTTTGTCCACTTAAACTGAAATTCAAATTTTGCATAATTGTTAATGTTTTTTTCAATTCTACTATTACACTTTAAGTGTGTTAATAATTGATTATGATCTGAATAAGGGGTTGAACTTT
>MJUU01007486.1:73966-87996 GCA_002080025.1 Modiolus philippinarum | reverse complement strand
TTTTGTGGTGAAAAGAGGGGCTTACGCTCCCAACGCCCCTTCTGAAATCCGTCTTTCGGCTAAATAGTCCCGCAGAGTTGGTCGAATACGAACTACATTACAAATTTTAGGATGGACTTTACAATAATCAACAAGAAATATATAATATTCTCCATGTATAGGTGTCGGAGAATGTACAAATTTAGTCTATTTATTGCGACAACATTACAACTTTGAACTTACAATAAATCTCTGATGATACGTTGCATTTTTTTTTACTTTTCAAACCAGTGAATATGATCAAAATATTCCTAACTTCAATAAATACTAAATGGCTAAATATATACACAAAGACTAGCTGTGCGAGTTTGTCGCTCCCGACAAGAAGTCGGTTGGTCTTTGCTTTACCCAAAAAGCTTCAATTCGCCAAAAAGCAAAGAGGTCTCAAGGTTCTGAAAGATAGTTAAAAATTTGAAGATCTTGTTTTTATATATAAAGTATACTTTCAACTAGTCGTCAAGGTTTTAAAAAACTGAGTTTTTATTATGCTGATATGCGTGGTCAGGATTATGCGTAGTGGTAACGGAACTTCGTCATATTGGCCCGATCCAACCCCCGAGGACTCAACACGTATTCTGATTAGACATCATTTACTAAATACATGTGCTTGGCTTCGTATACATGTATTTCTAAAAGCCTGCACTTATAGACATGCTCCTTTCTCTTATTTCAAGCAACTGCTATGCACGCAATCATAACATGTATCATAAGGTAAGAAAAACTTCAGTCTTAGAAAAGGCGCTTTCCACAATTAATAAGTAAAGAAATAATTGACCAAGAAATCTCCAATAGATAAGAGATAAATAGTCATAATTATGAATAAGAAAATGTTAATTCCAAAAAATGTCATTTCTTCCTCGTATGCCACACACGTGTTTTTTTTTTTTTTTTTTTTTTTTTTTTGTCACTGAAATTTTGTACAGTACGTTCATAATCCTTGGTCACCTGGTAACGATGTTTATTGTAGTTTGTTTATTGCCACCAAAACTTCACCTGTGCAAGGTGTGGCACACGCCTGTGCACTTGTAACAGGTAATCGAATAATCTACCACACGCACGTGACTTTAAGATATTTACACCTTTGAGAATGCACATGAAAACAAGTGTTTTGTTTGTATAATAGTCTAAAAAAAGTGTTTGGTTTTTTTTAAAGTAAAACAAAACTTATATGTATTAAACAAGCGCAATATAAAACTTATTCATATATACTGTATATATATGTATTCCACAAAAAATAAATGCGAACTTTTGCCTATTTCTGAACACAACTACAGTTTCAAATAAATATTAGCTTTTGAGATAACACCTTTCCGCACGTGTCTCGACTATATGCTTGATATCCGACATCCATGGATATTACAAGATATATAGTGGTATATCATTTTCTCTTATATCCGCTTTCACAACATGCATCAAGAATATACTAAGCATTTCTCAATAATCTGTTTTCAAACCTTTATCTGGCAAGTGTGACAGTGTTGACCCTCAGAGTTTTTATTTCGCTACAAGCATACTTGTCGGAATACATGAACTACCCCGGAATCAAAGTACCCTATGTTAGTGTATCACCAACATAAGAATATAGAAGATATGCAGTTGGAACAGCCCACACAAGTTCCCGACTTCCGACATAGACATATAAAATTTTATATGTCTCTGCTTCTGATAAGACTGATACGTAGTCAAGTAACATGATTTTTACAGAAATGGGGCCAAAAGTCAATTTATTATCCCGAATCAGAGACATGTAATTATATGTCTCTGCCTGAATACACAACTTCAATCGGGGACTAGTTAAATGTACATATATATAAAGTTTTAACTTCAACGGACAGTAGAAGATCCAAGAAAGTAAGATAAATCCCTTGTTTGATAGAACAAAATGTGCCTGTTTGTTCCTTGCATAGTTTTTTTTCATATCCTCTTTATTCCGTATAGTTACTAGAGATGAAATGTTGAATTTGATTTGTAAGTCTACCCGGATAAAAACGTCATGTTGGGAATTTTTGTAATTTTATGTTTTAGGCTCATTTGATCCCCAAAAGCTGTTACTTCATATTATGTGTTTATCTGTTATTGTGCAAGACTTTTTTTGTGTAATGTGTAAGCCGACAGCTCTTCGCTAGAGAGAGTGACACGTGCGTATATTGAGACAAAAGTGAAATATACACAGACTGTGTTACAATATACAACCACCTTCTGCAGGTAATCAGAAAAAAATATAAATATATATAGTCTGTGTCTTACGCGAAAAAAAGACTGCACAAGACAATATTATAGCCGATAAAGTCTTTGAATTACGTATGGACTTGGAAGAATGTGACAGTTTAAATCTTTCTGTTTTGTGAGTTTAGGAATCATGTTAATGTAAATCCAAGTCAACAATGTGGTGACCCTTGATTTAGAACTAGACCTTTATCAATATATAACTACTGTGCAAAATAACAGATGTTCCCCACGCAGTGCTGATATCCGACTGAAACATCGTCTTTTTCCGAAAACATAATGGGTAACTTAAACTTGATTGTTGCATCCAAATTCAAAAAAAAAAAAAAAAAAAAAAAATCTCATTTGCTTATTATGTAAAAAAAAACCTGATGAATGTCACATTTCGCGGAAATTACGGTAACGGAGATGGTTTAGAAATACAGTAAATATTATTCTTCTTGCGGGATTTATTTGTTCTTTTAAGCAATATCATGGATTATTTCGTTTAATAAATAATTCCGGTGAATCCTAGATTGATTGCATAAAAATGAAGAAGAAGAAAAATAACCTATAAAAGCAGATATTATATCAATAGATAATTTTCATAATTTTTATGCCCTTAATTATTAATGTGAGAACGAAAACAATAAAACGATCACCTATGCAGATGCTTAAAAATAAGCAAAATATTTCGTTGATTTTAAATTATCATACATGTTTAGGGATTTTTTTGAAAAATCAGAAAACCTGGCCAGTACAACCAAACTGTAATTCGAAAATATATTTTATGAATCCCGCCTGGTAAGACAGTGTCAATTTCATAATAATCGTACGTATCACGTTTCCGCAGTATACATGTACAACGGTAATTAGATGTTGTAGTATCGATAGTGTCGCCACCTATGTATACAATGGCGGACCCCCAGTAGTAATTTCTTGACATTTTAAGTTCGTTTTTTGACTTTATAGATAAAGTTTTAATTTTTTTGTGGAGGTAGATCTATCATGGATGTTTGATATGTAAATAACAGAATATCAATTTTTGATTTTTGACTGAACTTTCCCTTTAAAGGGTAACAAGCCCTTCTTTGTATAGATGGGCAAAATCTGCCTGGTTTTACAATGGTGTCATGTAAATATATGCAATAGAAAAACTTTACAGTGCAGGAATATTAAGTAAACAAAAAGAATATTATTTTGAATGATACAACTTTTGGATATCTAGTACTTTATCGACATTAAATTTTAGTAGCCTTAACGTTGTATCCTAAAATGACAAATGGGATTGCCTGTAGCAAACATACATAAGATATACAAAATTAATTATGACAATCCCAAAGTTATGAAATGGGACATTTTTTAGGCTGGCTTCCATATTTTGCACTTCTTATCATATTAAGTATCAAAGTTGGATAAACCAGTACAATGTACACTCAAAAAATGTTCTCTAATTTTTATGGAGAAAATTGAACACAGAAATTACTACTTGACAGTGTGGTGAAGCCCCCTACAGGTTTTCTTAAAATATTTTTTGTTAAAATTATATAAGTGTAATCGAATGTAATTATAATTACACTGCCTAATGTAATCGATTACACAGTAGCAAGTCATGTAATCGATTAATAATTGATTACACAAAATTCTTAAAATAATCAATTATTAATTGATTACTGGTGTCTTTAATCGTTGCCCATCTCTGCAGCGGGGGATATAGCTTTAACATTAGACCTTATGGAAAAGACATTCAAAGATCTTCTCTTCAGGAACTACCATTCCAATTATAACCAGATTTAGTCACAATGGTCCTAAGATCCTGCAGATCACTACCTCATTCAAGAAAGTTACCAGCAGTAACCTAGTTTATATTGAATTACATTAGAAGGAACCACTAATCAAATTAGAACCAAACTTGATAATGAAAGTTATTGGGTGACCCTTTCAAACTTTCCATAGATCTGGCATGTCTGCATCCAATCCAAGGTGGCCTCAACAGGGAGCAAAGTTCAAACACTTAACCCTATTGGAAATGACATTCATTTCTCTTTATCAGACATTGTCCAGATGAGTGATACTGGCTCTTGAGGAACCCTTTGTTATTGATTTTAATAGGGTTGATTTCTTTGGATTTTTCATGAAGTTAGATATGTTTATTTTCCAGAATTTGTCTATTGTCATTTTCTGTTAACACTTGTCTTTAAAAACCCCTGATTAATTTGCTACAGTGGTATCATATTGAACTTTACATAGCCCTTTATTTTGGCACGTGGTTCAATTGGAAGTTTTCTCCAGAGTTGCTGGAAAGTGAATTTGTGTTAGTGGAATGAATAGTAAATTGTTTCTTTCAGGCCTTGTTAAAAGAAAAATTTTATCACTAGCTACTGGAGAGTAAATTTGAGTTAGTGTGATGAATAGTAAATAATATTTGTATTTTTCAGGCATGGTTAAATGAAAAATTTTCTCCCGAGCTACTAGAGAGTAAATCTGAGTTAGTTGAATGTATGATAGATCAAATTACAGAAATGGAAGAAAATATAAAGAGAGCAAAGAAAGGAGATTTTAAAATTAGCATTCACCGTATGGAGGTATGAAAGAAATCTTTATTTGAAAATTTTTTACTGATTAAAAATGTTTATGTTCCACACTAGTATTAAACATGTAATATTTTTGCAATCTTAAATAAAACATGTTTGTTTTCTCTATTTAAAAAAAAAATATTGTTGTTTAGGAGAATTTAAAAAAATACTGGTCTTTAAAATCAATTCAGTCATTGAAAATAACTGTTTTCAATAAAATATATATTAAAAAAAGTATGGTCGCTTGATGGAATTCCTAAAAATGACTGGTCTTGGAAAGGTTCTGGAAATTTATTAATGAAATTAGAAAAAAACATTTTTTTTTGCAATTTTAATTCGCCTTAACGAAGTTGATTTGGACTATTGGAGTACCCTTGGCATCCATGTCTGTCCGTGTCCGCGTCTGCATTTGGGTATATATCTTGGGAACAATAAAGGGTAGGGTCATCAAACTTCACGCTTGATTGCCTTACATTTAATTTTAGGTCCCGTCTTCATATCTCAGGTACTGTGCATGGTAAGATCATCTAACCTTGCATGTGCATGCATCTTTGGCGGTAGGTCAGGATCCAGGCAAAATAAGGTCACTTTGACCTACATTTTCTGCATGATTGACTTGCCTTCAAGTTTATGTTCGAGTTCATATCTCAGGTACTGTATAGGTAGGATCATCTAACCTTGCATGTACATGCATCTTTGGTGTAAGGTCAGCATCCATGCAAAATTAGGTCACTTTGATCTACATTTTCCGCATGTTTGAATTTACACAGACTTGCCTACCCTTACAATTTTGGCATAAGGCTTACTATTTTCAAAGTCATCTTACGTCCTTAAGATGGATAACCATTTCCTTACGATTTCGTCAAATCACAGTATTTCCTGTAAATTTTCAGTTCCGGTCTGTCATTTCATTGCGGTTCCGTACATTATAGTAAAAATGGGCATTTCCGGTGTCATATGGAATTTTGAACCCCCCAAAAATTGACCCCGGGGTCAAAATTCCATATGGAATAATGAACCCGGGGTCAAAATACCATATGGAAAATTGACCCCGGGGTCAATTTTATTCCATTTTATTTTGAACCCCATCATGGAAAATCGAACCCCCTTAATTTCATATTCTCAAAAAGGGGGTTCAAAATCCCATGTTAGGGGGTTCAAAATCCCATGGTAGGGGGGTCAAAATCCCATGGTTGACGAAACCTCAGTTTTCATATGAGGGTGCAAGATTCCATAATAGGGGATAAGAATACCATAGCAGCATAGAGAAATTAATAACTAAGCATACATGTTACATGTTTTGATGGGGGGTTCAAAATCCCACGGTAGGGGGGTCAAAATTTGCAGATGGGGGTGCAAAATTCCATGATAGGGGGTTAGAATACCATGGCAGCATAGAAAAACTAATTATCTTAGCATACAAGTTACATATTTCATAAGGGGGTTCAAAATTCCATGGTAGGGGGTCAAAATTCCATGGTTGGCTAAACGTCACAATTTTCAGATGGGGGTGCAAAATTCCATGATAGGGGTCAGAATACCATGGCAGCATAGAAAATTAATATCTAAACATACAAGTTACATGTTTTGATGGGGGGTCAAAATCCCATGGTAGTGGGATCAAGGTTGATGAAACGTCAGTTTTCATATGGGGGTGCAAAATTCCATAATAGGGGATCAGAGTACCATGGCAGCATAGAGAATTAATAACTAAACATACATGTTACATGTTTTGATAGGGGGTTCATAATCCCATGGTAGGGGGGTCAAAATTCCATGGTTGACTAAACGTCACAATTTGCATATGGGGATGCAGAATTCCATGATAGGGGGTCAGAATACCATGGCAGCATAGAGAAATTAATATCTTGGCATACAAGTTACATGTTTTGATAGGGGGGTTCAAAATTCCATGGTAGGGGCGGTCAAAATTCCATGGTTGACTAAACGTCACAATTTTCAGATGGGGTGCAAAATTCCATGATAGGGGGTCAGAATACCATGGCAGTATAGAGAATTAATATCTAAACATTCAAGTCACATGTTTTGATGGGGTGGGGATCAAAATCCCATGGTAGGGGGTCAAAATACCATGGTTGACGTAATGTCACAATTTGCAGGTGGGGGTGCAAAATTCCATGATAGGGGGTCAGAATACCATGGCAGCATACAGAAATTAATATCTTAGCATACAAGTTACATGTTTTGATAGGGGGGTTCAAAATCCCATGGTAGGGGTCAAAATTCCATGGTTGACTATACGTCACAATTTGCGTATGGGGATGCAAAATTCCATGATAGGGGGTCAGAATACCATGGCAGCATAGAAAAATTAATATCTTAACATACAAGTTACATGTTTTGATAGGGGTGTTCAAAATTCCATGGTTGACTAAACGTCACAATTTTCAGATGGGGTGCAAAATTCCACGATAGTTGGTCAGAATACCATGGCAGCATAGAAAAATTAATATCTTGACATACAAGTTACAGGTTTTGATAGGGGGGGTTCAAAATTCCATGGTTGGGGGGTCAAAATTCCATGGTTGACTAAACGTCACAATTTGCAGATGGGGTGCCATATTCCATGACAGGGGGTTCAGGCAGGATAGAGACTTAATATCTCAACATACCATGATTTTATGCAGTAATTATGTTTTGAATCCATTCTTTTCTCTAAATATTTATTTTTTGGCCAGTTTCACCTAATATATTTTGATGATGCTTCAAAAAGTTTTTGTATTCATAAGAAATGGTGACAAAAATGAAATTCAACTACTCTCCATGTAAGAGTACCATATCATTAAAATGAAAACCAAAAAATGAAATTTCAAATACAAAACACTACTTTTTATAAACCCCCTATACTATCTAATTTTGTTGCACTCCTGACAATAACCAAAAACATGAAAAAAAAGAAAATATATGGAATACAAGAAGTAAAGCAAATTTTCAAGAGAAAATTATAATAAAATTAATAAAGGTAACCTAATTTTTGGGGGGTAAATGTCATATCTTTTGGTCAATGTGTGTTAAAGTAAAAAAAATGAGGCAAAGCATATTTGACATATTTCACATGTTTTGCAAACAGTTTTGATGATTTTAGGAATGCTACATCTTTTGTGATATATTGTATATATTTTTGTTTAAAAAATCTTCAGATTTACTAAAAAACAGTGACATGGCACATAAAAATTATGCTTAAAATGTCAGGAGTGCAACAGATTTTAAATCCAACTTATACATTTCTATAGTTTTATTCAATACTTCATTTTCATACATCTTATTATACCCCCCGCAAACAAAGTTTGGGGGGGTATATAGGAATCACCCTGTCTGTCTGTCTGTCCGTCCGTCTGTCCGTCCGTCTGTCCACACTTCTCGTAAGCGCAACTCCTCTTAAACCACTNTAAGGTCATTGTTTAGTCTATGTTGAGTGTACAGCAGGGAAATCATAATATGTAATAGGTTTCTGCAGGGACTATATATAGTCCCTGGTTTCTGGTATAAAATCAAAATTCTTTGGATATTTGTCTCTAATGCCATTGATTGGCTTGTGTGATCAAATGAAGATGGCCACCATTAAATACTTGCTGACTGTCAGAAAGGCATGTTAATTTTCTTGATGAGCAAAACATGGTTTTTGTACCTTTCTTGGTTTTGATATCATCATTATAATTAGACCCGTAGTAAAAAATGAGTAATTATGCACGACATAGACAGGCAATTATTCATATCATACATGGACACTATTGGACAGTGTACATAAAATTTCAATAGATTAGATACTGATCATTGCCATCATAGACACTAATCCACCAGTCCCTTTGGGACTTTGATTATACTCAATATTGAACTCCTGGTGAACTTTACCAAAGGAAGCTCCCTTTCATTTTTGAGGAAAATCCAAAAAAATTTTTGGGGGAAAAACATAGTTTTTATATGAAAAACAGCATATTTTGAGAATAAGCTCTATGTTGTATGATAGCTTGAAATGACTTTCACAGCAGATTTTTATAAGTTTTATGCACAGTGTTGAACTTGATCAAAAGAAGGCCCTAATGATTTTTATGAGATTCCTAAAACATTTAGGGGAAAAAACTTAGTTTGTATATGAAAAAATTCATATTTTGAGAATTAGCTCTGTCGTATGATAACTTGAAATGACCTTCATATATTTTTTTTCAATGTTTTGATTTGATCTGAACAGATGAGACATAAGTTGTCAAAACAGCCATATACAGAAACTAAATTTACAATAACTTAGGATTTTGTTATTTATGTTTTTCCCCAAATATTGTTTTATGATTTCCATAGAATTCCGCAAACAGGTTTTGGGACATGCAAGGGGGCGGGGCCCTTTCTGACTTTGTCAGTATTCTAGTTGTAGACATTTTGACCTTGAGGGCAATTTTTTAAAAACTTTAACCTTGCCTCTAGAAGGTTGGCTTTTAGTGTTAGGGTATTTATATTTGATATGTGACTTCTTCATGTTGAGAGCTTTCTGATGGCACCATATTTGTAGACCTCTTGACCTTGACCTTTCCCTGGGGGCAATTTTTGAAAAACTTTAACCTTGCTTATAGAATTTGGTTGTTTAGTGGTAGCTTGTTCATATTAAGTATGGGGCTTTCTTGTGATGAGAGCTTTCTAATGGTGCCATATTTGTAGACATTATGACCTTGACCTTGCCCTGTGGGCAGTTTTTAGAAAAACTAACAGTGTTTCTAGAATGTTGAAATTTAGTGGTAAGGTGTTTAATTTCAACATATGACTTCCTTATGATGATGGCTTTCTGATGGCACCATATTTTTAGACATTTTGACCTTGACTTTGTCCTTAGGGCAATTTTTAAAAAAACTTCAACCTTGCTTCTAGAATTTAGTTGTTTAGTTATAGGGTGATTATATTTTGTTCATGACTTCACTATGGTGAGAGCTTTCTGGTAGTCTATAGTTGTAGACATTTTGATCTTGACATTGCCCTGGGGCAGCTTAAAAAAAATAACCCTCTGTTTATAGAAGTTAGTCTTTTAGTGATAGAGAGTTCCTGTCTGACATGTGGCTTTCTTATATCGCATTTAAAGTATTTATCATGAAAATGTATAACCTTCAAATGAATTATTAGGGCCTCGCCATGAAATGGCAGCGCCCTATAGTAATCAGCCTGTCCGTCCGTCTGACCGTCCGTCAGCGTTTTCTATGTAGTATGATAACTCAAGAATGCCTTTACGGATTTTTATGATTTTTTCACTCAAAGTTGCACTTGACTAAAGGAAGCTCCCTTTTGTTTTTGTGGAAAATCTGAAATTGATTTTTGGGAAAAAACTTCATTTTTATATGAAAAAGTGCATATTTTGAGAATTAGCTCTATGTCGTACGATAACTCAAGATTGCCTTCAGGGATTTTAATGATCTTGATACTCAAGGTTGAACTTTACGAAAGGAAGCTCCCTTTCGTTTTTGTGAAAAATCTGAAAATGATTTTTAGGAAAAAACTTCATTTTTATATGAAAAAGTGTACATTTTGAGAATTAGCTCTATGTCGTACGATAACTCAAGATTGCCTTCAGGGATTTTAATGATTTTGATACTCAAGGTTGAACTTTACCAAAGGAAGCTCCCTTTCATTTTTGTGAAAAATCTGAAAATGATTTTTGGGAAAAAACTTCATTTTTATATGAAAAAGTGCATATTTTGAGAATAAGCTCTACGTCGTACGGGAACTCAAGATTGCCTCGAGTGATTTTAATGATTTTGATACTCAAGGTTGAACTTAACCAAAGGAAGCTCCCTTTCGTTTTTGTGAAAAATCTGAAAATGATTTTTGGGAAAAAACTTCATTTTTATATGAAAAAGTGCATATTTTGAGAATTAGCTGTACGTTGTACAATAAATAAAAATTCCCATCAGGGATTTATATGATATACACAAGGTTGGTCCTGCTCCTTTTGTTTTTGAGGAAAATCTTATTTCCATGAAATTCCGCAGTCAGGTTTTTGGGACACACAGGGGGGCGGGGCCCTTTCTGACTTTGTCAGTATTCTAGTTGTGCATTGCTGTTACTGTAATACCCGGCGAGCTATATTGTCTTCTGACAACTCTTTTTGACGGAGTTGTGGGATTTTGTTGGAAATAATGACAAGGTTTTATCAAAAAATTTACCTTGTAAGCATTCTCATGGCAACAAATTTTGACAGATTTTTGTGAAAATTATACCAAATGTTAATACCACTAATACCTTGGTCAAATTGGAACATCTGCCGTGGTCGATCCTTTTTGTATCCCCACATACTCAATTTCGAAACTGCCCTGAAGGTTTGGAAATATCGCAATTTCATATACAGTATACTAGTAAATTGCATGAGCGGCTGGGGATCCAGGAATTCTATTCTTGTTATTTATAAAAATGTCCTGATCATTTACCTAAGATGTAGATTTTATAATACAAAGATTCCAATACTGTTCAATTTTTCAGAAATGCCGGGCGTCCGTGCGAATGTAATGGCTCTTTTTTATCCAAAGATTGACCTTGTAAGCGCTCTCATGCCTACAAATTTTGACGGATTCTCATGAAATATATACCAAATGTATATACCACTAATACCGTAACTTGGTCAAGTTCGAAAATCAGCCACGGTCGATACTTTTTTACAGAGTTATGGGACTTTGATGAAAGTAATGACTCTGTTTTATCCAAAAATTGACCTTGTAAGCGCTCTCATGCCCACAGAGTTTGACGGATTTTCATGAAATTTTTACCAAACTTTTCATAACTGGAATCCCGGCATAATATCTTACGTGAGTTATTACTATCTTTGGTACCTAACTACCGTTATATTCATGTGCAAAATATAGTTCCGTATTGTATTATTTTTTAACAGTGATTTAACGGCAGTTTATAAATCTTTTTGTACCCAATTGAATAATGAAATGTTTTTCTATATGTATATGCCACGGAGCAATGTTTTGATTTTATTTAAGCTCTTATTTACCTGTGTCTATATTACTACGCCATTTGTTCTCACTGCTCTCACTCTAGACACTCTGCAACATTATTTGACATTGATTTACTATAGCTTCCTATTATTATCACCCATTTGTTATATTATTCATGTTATTAACGGTGTGTAATAAATATTACGTATTTCACAATGATTATCAATTAATACTGCCATTGTATCAAATAATTCCAGTTGAATCTCTCGCATGTAAATTTAACTTCCGTGATGTTAATTTTGGAAAGAGTTGTCCCTCTAATTATGCTGACCTGTTTTACCCTAACTTTTGTGTTATGTACGCAATCAATGTGTGACGGATTTTATCCTACTATTTGAGAATAACAAAGTAACATACCCCGGAAAACAAACCATGGTTTTTATCAAATTAATCTTCTGATTTAAAAGATGATACTAAAGAATCAGTTACCGAACATATATTTCAATAACACATCTTAGCTGGCTGTATGATGGCTACCACATGTGGCTCAGATCATGCATACTCTTCTGCAACATGTGATTATGCTGCTGGTTTGTAGTTTGCATTTTTTAAATTTCCATATAGCAATGTATTGTGGTGTTTGAAGCTGACCATTTTCCCGCATATATGAAATAAATATAAGATCATATAACCAAAATAACATACACATCCGTTGATGAAATAAGATTTAAATCCAGTTATCATTTGATATGGTTGCAACCATATCTTTTCTTGTATACCACTAATACCTTGGTCAAGTTCTAAATAAACCTCTGTCGATACTTTTTGAGGGAGTTATGGGAGTTGACCAAAATGATGACACTGTTTTTGCCAAAAATTGAGGTTGTAAGCACACTCATTACTACAAATTTTGGCAGGTTCTCATGAAATTTATACCAAATGTTTATACCACTAATACCTTGGTCAAGTTCGAAGATCAGTCTTGGTTGATACTTTTTGTATCCCACATATTTAATTCTGGAACAGCCGTGAATGTTTGAAAATATTGCAATTTCATATACAGTATACTAGTATATTGCTTGAGCGGCGGAGGACGCAGGAATTCTATTCTTGTTAATGTGCATTAATAAGATTGAATTCTAGATGATAAAAAATGGTTTATGAAAAAAAGCAGTCTGAGACTGCCATGGTCAAAAGAAACCAATAATTCTGATGCAGTTTGGACAGACATTATCTCTTATTGTCTTCCTCACTCTAATTCCCACTTCAAATATGCAAGAATGCAGCAAGAATTTAACTGTTTGCAGAGGACAAAAAAATTATGTATTTTGCTTCACCTTTTACAGTTAGTATTTTGATTTTTATACGACTGCAAATATTTTGAGGTTGTATAATGGTATGGTGCTGTCGTCGTCGTTGTCGTTGTCGTTGTCGTCGTCATCATCTGTAGACACTTCTGTTTTTGGTCAATAACTTAAGTTCCATTTGATCAATCCTTACCAAATTTTAAAACATTGTTCCTTGGCACAAAAGGAAGGCCTGCATATGTTTTTAGTATTGTAGCCCCTCCCGTTTTCAAAAAAGGGACAAATTGGGCATTTTCATATATTGGGTTGTAGAATCTCTATTATGTATCAGAATTTGATGGGGTTTCTTTCTGTGTACTCCTGAGAACATTTCCAATCTGTAGTATGACAAAGGATTTCACGTCAGATGTACCGTTCATGAGATAAATGGGGCCAAAAAGGGGCAAATCGCAAAAATATTAATTTCTTACTTTTTGTCCGATTTAGATGCAATTTTTTGCAATGGGTTCCTTATGATAAATTAACATAGTGTTAAACAATTAGATTTTTGATAATTTGTTTCTTTTCAGAATTATAAGGGGCCAAAATTGCAAATTGTGCAATCACCTAAATTTTTTTATATGACCGCAAAAATTTTTGCGGTCGTATATTGGTATGGTGCTGTCGCCGTCGTCGTCGTCGTTGTCGTCGGCGTCGTTGTCGTCGTCGTCTGTAGACACTTTAGTTTTTGGTCAATAACTTTAGTTCCAGTAGATCAATCCTTATGAAATTTTAACATAATGTTCTTTGGTACAAAAGGAAGGCTTGGCTCAGTTTTGGTCATTGTTGCCCCACCCGTTTTTAAAAAAGGGGCCAAAAAGGGTTAAATTGGGTGTTTTCACATGTTTGTCTTTAGAATCTTTATTATTAATCGGATTTTTATGGGGTTTCTTTCAGTGTGCTCCTGAGGAAATTTCCAATCTGGA
>MJUU01007486.1:49599-66584 GCA_002080025.1 Modiolus philippinarum | reverse complement strand
TAAATTTCCTGAAAGTCTCAAAGACCACTTATTTTTTGGAATTCTACTTAGCAACCATATATCCTAGCATTCTTTTAGTAACAATAATGACTATCAATAGGTAGATTTAAAAAATAATGAAAAAATTATGCCAAGGGTGTATAACAACTGTTTTCTGTGTCAAACAGGGAGTGCGGGGATAGCTGTCGTTTCCGACAACATCTAGTTTGATTTTGAGTTTTCATTGATTCCCTATGTATGGGTTACCTCGTACACACAACTCCTCTTAATCCACTTGTAGGATTTTGATGAAACTTTAGACAACACTATATGTAGATGTGTAAAATGTCAAATAGGCTGAAAAAAAGTGAATTTTATATTTGTCTGATTTAGACAGAGTGTTTTCATTGGAACCCTTGTGAAAAGTTCTTTCTTGTATCCATACTTGTATTGTTTCCACACTTGTACTGTGTCCACACCTGTATTGTGTCCACACCAACTTAATTTTGCTTTTACCATATCGATTCAGGGTTCAATGAGCGGGGGGTATATTTGGCTGCCATTTGGCGACAGCTCTTGTTGATGAGAAGTCAGCATCTGGGCAAAGTAAGTTCTATTTGACCTACATTTTCTGTTTGATTGATTTACATTCAAGTTTTCAGACAAGTTCAGATGTAAGTCACTATGCATGGTAGGATGGTTTAACCTTGCATATATGCATCTTCTCTGATGGTAGGTAATCATCCAGGCAAAATAGGGTCACTTTGACCTATATTTTCTGCTTCATTGATTTACATTCAAGCTTTCAGACGAGTTTAGATCTCAGTCACTATAAAGGTAGGATAATGTAATCTGGCATACATGTATGTATGCATCTCTGATGGTATTTCAGCATCCAGGAAAAATTAGGTCACTTTCACCTTAAATTTTACGTTTGATTGATTTTCATTCATGTTTATGGACAAGCTCAGATCTGAGTCACTACACATAGTATCATCGTGTAACCTTGCAGATGAATGCATCTCTGATGGCATGTCAGCTTCCAGGCAAAATTATGTTACTTTGACCTATATTTTTCACTTGATTGATTTACATTAAAGTATATAGACAAGTTCAGTCACTATACATGGTAGAATAGAGTAACTTTGCATATGTATGCATTTCTGATGGTATGTCAGCATCCAGCAAAATTAGTTCACTTTGGCCTATATTTTACGCTGGCTTGATTTCTATTCAAGTTTTTGGGCGAGTTCAAATCTCAGTCACTATACACGGTAGGATAATGCAACCTTTCATATAAATAAATCTCTGATCGTAGGTCAGCAGCCTGGTAGAATTGGGTTACTGTGACATTGTGCCATAACGAGGCGAACTTTTTAGTCGTTGATTAAATATGTATTCGATAAAACTACAAGACAAAGAACAACTAAAGTGGAATATAATAGTATATCCTTCCAGATCAAGTGAATTACAATATTTCTCCAGTTCGAGATAGTTAAATTTGTGATTTTTAACATGCGATCTTTAGTGAAGTTAAATTTGTGAATTTCAACACACGATCTTTAGCGAGCATGTTAAAATCAGAAATTTAACTATTGAGAAAGGAGAAATAGCGTAATCAACCAGTAAATGGAAGGATATATTGTTTCTCTGATGACGTTTACTGTGTTTCGTTTGGATTAAAAATAATACACATTTTTAACCAACTGGGTTAACACACTAAGAATTGGAGAAAGAAGTCTCCTGGATCTTTCTTTCTCATTTTGTTTTCAGGCAAGCTCAATCTCAGTTGAATATACCAGCAAGGAATAAGCTATTACATTGGATTTTTAAGACTAAAAATCATGTCCTAGGTAGGGAAATTGGTTCTAGTGAGCCTCTTGTTTAGCCTGACAAACACACTTTTTATTATTAGATAGGCTTTTTTTTTAATTTATTGGTTTACGGATTTTTTCAGCTAAAAGGCAGGGTAGGAGGAGGCAAAAAAAAAAAAATAAAAATTTGTAATTCAATAGAGTAGGCGGTAAAAAATAAATAACAAGAATAGAATTCCTGTGTCCCCCACTGCTTATGCAATATACTAGTATACTGTATATGAAATTGCAATATTTTCAAACATTCAGGGCAGTTCCAAAATTAAATATGTAGGGATACAAGAAGGATTGACCACGGCAGATGTTCCAACTTGACCAAGGTATTAGTGGTATTACCATTTTGTCAAAATTTGTTGCCATGAGACCACTTACAAGATCAATTTTTGGATAAAACAGTGTTGTTATTTTGGTCAAAGTCCAATAACTCCATCAAAAAGTCGACCGAAACTGATCTCAGAACTCGACCAAGGTATTAGTAGTATAAACATTTGATATAAACAAGATCTGTTGCAAAATGGCAACCATGTATACCCCAACTCATTGAACCCTGGATCAAAAATCATGTTTTCACTAAATTTCAATTTTCAAACAGGAAGTATGCATCTGACATGACTCAAAATAGGATGTTCCGTACAACTAAATCAATCCCTTCTGTAGAAGCTGAGAAAAATGCGACGAAAAATTCATGTTTTCACTACATATCGTGACAAAGTCTACATTTTGTCAAACAGGAAATACACATCCAACAGGACGAAGAATAGGACTTTCCTGACAACTAACCATATAGAGGCTGCATACCAATTTTGAAATCAATCCCCCTTGTAGAGGCTGAGAAAAATGCGACAAAAATTCATGTTTTCACTACATTTCGTGACAAAGTCCACATTTTGTCAAACAGGAAGTACATGTACACATCTGACAGGACTCAAAATAGGACATTCATTACAACTAACCATATAGAGGCTGCATACTAATAGATGATTTGCCAATTAATTAAGGTCCATGCAAGTTCTAGTCAAATTTTGTGTTTTTTGGTCAAACCTTGAAAGGGAAATTACTCCTACACTAGACAAACAAACATTAAACATGCACACTTGTTTTAAAGTACGGTCTTCGTGCTTAGCCATCCCGGACAAAGCAATTCCCTACACAATATTTATGATATTATGCAGTAAGTTAGCATATTTTCGATTTTTTAATACTTTCCTACTCAATGAGAAGACAGTTTAAGTTAGTACAGTTGTTTATTTTTCTTACTTGAAACAAGTATCACTTTAAAGAATGGTAAGTGCTATTGGGGATTGGGTTTTGAATTATGTTGCTGGCTAAACGTCTGCTAAAGATTAAACTATCATAATGTTGAATTAAAAATGCTTTATTTTTAAGCAGGGAACCATTCTGTCCCCTTGAGATTTTTCAAAAAGTTACCTCCCTTTTGGGTTTCGCTAAATTCATTCTGTTGATCACAGAACTGGCAAATGGTCTATTTTGAAATCAATCCCTCAAGTAGAAGCTGAGAAAAATGTGATGAAAAATTCGTTTTCACTACATTTTGTGACGAAGTCCACATTTTGTCAAACAGGAAGTACACATCCGACAGGACTCAAAATAGGATGTTCCTTACAACTAACCATATAGAGGCTGCATACCAATTTTTGAAATCAATCCCTCTTGTAGAATCTGAGAAAAATGCAACGAAAAGTTCATGTTTTCACTACATTTCGTAACAAAGTCCACATTTCTTCAAACAGGAAGTACACATCCGACAGGACTCAAAATAGGATGTTCCTTACAACTAACCATATAGAGGCTGCATACCAATTTTGAAATCAACCCCTCTTGTAGAATCTGAGAAAAATGCAACGAAAAGTTCATGTTTTCACTAAATTTCGTAACAAAGTCCATATTTCGTCAAACAGGAAGTACACATCCGACAGGACTCAAAATAGGATGTTCCTTACAACTAACCTTATAAAGGCTGCATACCAATTTGAAATCAATCCCTCTTGTAGAAGCTGAGAAAAATGCGACGAAAATTTTTTTGGACGAACGGATGAACAGGCGGACAAGGTGAATGCAGTATACCCCCCTCTCTATAGAGTGGGGGTATAATTTCATGAAAATCTGTTAAAATCTGTAGGCATGAGAGGGCATACAAGGTAAATTTTTGGATAAAACAAAGTCATTATTTTCGACAAAGTCCAATAACTCCGTCAAAAAGTATCGACCGAGGCTGAATTTCGAACTTGACCAAGGTATTAGGGGTATAAACATTTGATTTATATTCATGAGAATCCGTCAAGACGATGTGTCATGAACAATAATTGGTGACCTTTGACCTTGAGCTTTGTTGTCATGGTCAGATTTTTATCTCGAAGCCATGAAATGGCTGGAGAGATATTGATATGGTAAGAAAAAATCACGTGCCCCGTGTGAGGCTTCAAGCCTATTAACAGCTCTAAAAGATGATCTTCCTGCTTCCAATAAAATACAGTGTGCAGGGACTATACATTACATTGTATAGTCCCTGTAGTGCGCAAGTTCCTTTCAAAATCGGATACATTTAGTATTAATGTTATATTTCTTCATTTTCTCGAGTTGAATACAGTGTTGTTTTATTAAACTGAAAACAATATGCATGTTAATCAAATTACTCATTTTTTTTACTCGTTGCTTATAGTAAATGAATGGCTGTCTTTATATCTGATGGGAAAACATGCCCATTGACCTTTATAAGATGTTTTTATTGGTTTAAAATGAAACATACGATAAACATGTCAGATGTGTATTCACACAGCTGAAGCGATCTATATTTAAAGTTTACAGAAGTACACGTGTCCAGAAGCGCGATTAATTTAGTATTATAACATTGAGTTTATAACATTACGTTTATAAATTTTCAAAGTCAGTAATGTATTTATTGTTTTGAGTATCAATTAGTGCCTAATAGATTCAGGAATTGGTGTTCTATATATTATGATTTAAATGATTTATTTAGGTCAAACATGTCCCCATTCATAGTTACAAAAAAATCAATAACGAGTTGTTGTAGTGTGTATTCTTAAAATAGTGTAGTAAATGTTTCGTAGCATTCAAAATACAAACATTGCTATTTGTTAGTTCGAATTTTCGCACAAATTAATTATCAAGCGCAATTTGGCCAGTTACAGCGATTTTAAAGACTGAAAACTTCTTAAAAGGTTCTCGCTTCGCGATCGCCTTTTAAGAAGTTTTTATGCCTTTAAAATCGCAATAAGTGGCCAAATGCGCTTGATAATATATAATGGCAATGAAATCAACATGCGAAATCACACAATCCGATTATTTTCACATATTACGGACTATAACTTAATACATGCAGACGTATGCAGTAATTCTTTTGATGACTACGAAGTTTTGCCACATGTAGAATTTCAGGGCTTCGAGATTCAGCACCATCGGAGCTTTGATTGCTTTTATAATGACAAGTCGTGTCCAGGCTGTAACTGTTGTGTCTTTTGAGGTAGGCTTTTGATATTTTGCATGTAGATAGATCACTTCAAGACGATGTGTCATGAACAATGATTGGTGAGCTTTGACCTTGACCTTTGTCTTCAAGGTCAGATTATTGCTTACATTCTGTTGATATCTTGATAATATGATGGTGTCTATACTTGTGTAGTGTCCACACTTGTACTGTGTCCACCCCTGTATTGTGTCCACACACACTTTAAATTTGTACTAACATTACAGCGGGGCCCACAGAGATGGCTGCCATCTCTCTGATGTCTAGTTTAAAGCGTAGATATTGTGAAATCAAATTGTTGGAGAGACACTATTTTCATTGTAATCCTCTTGATAAGTTGTTTTCAAAGTGTTGTAATGAAATTTCTCTAATGCTTATGATTTTTTGTGTGAAATGTCAAATAGGCTAAAAAAGGGTGAATTTTATATTTGTTTGATTTCAACAGAGTATTTTCATGGGAACCCATGTGAAAAGTTCTTTCTTGAAGATTATATCAATGTGTCCACACTTGTACTGTGTCCACACCTGTATTGTGTCCACACCAACATGAATTTGCACTTACCATATCAATTCAGGATTCATTGAGCGGGGGTATATTTGGCTGCCATTCGGCGACAGCTCTTGTTTTTAGCTCACCTGACCCAAAGGGTCAGTGTGAGCTTTTGCCATCACTTGGCGTCCGTCGTCCGTTAACTTTTCACATTTTCATCTTCTCCTCTAAAACCACTGAAGAAAATTCAACCAAACTTTACATGAGTGATGTACTGAAGGTCCATTACAAGATTGCTCATTTCATTCTGATCCGACAAAAAACATGGCCGCCAGCGCGGAAGTTAGGTTAAACATTGGCCCCTATGGGAAAATCACATTTTCATTTTCTCCTCTGAAACCACTGAAGCAAATTCAACCAAACTTTACAGGAATGATGTACTAAAGGTCCTTAACAAAGAAAGCTCATTTCATTCGGATCTGATAAAAAACATGGCCACCAGCACGGAACTTAGTTTAACATTGGACCCTAAGGGAAAATCACATTTTCATCTTCTCCTCTAAAACCTTAGAAGCAAATTCAACCAAACTTTTCAGGAATGATGTACTAAAGGTCCTTAACAAAGATAGCTCATTTCGTTCAGATCCGATAAAAAACATGGCCGCCAGCACAGAACATAGTTTAACATTGGACCCTATGGGAAAATCACATTTCCATCTTCTCCTCTAAAACCACTGAAGCAAATTCCACCAAACTTTTCAGGAATGATGTACTAAAGGTCCTTAATAAAGAAAGATCATTTCGTTCCGATCCGATAAAAAACATGGCCGCCAGCATGGAACATAGTTTAACATTGGACCCTATGGGAAAATGACATTTTCATCTTCTCCTCTGAAACCACTGAACCAAATTCAACCAAACTTTACAGGAATGATGTACTAAAGGTCCTTAACAAAGATTGCTCATTTTGTTTGGATCTGATAAAAAAACATGGCCACCAGCACAAAACATAGTTTAACATTGGACCCTATGGGAAAATCACATTTTCATCTTCTTCTCTGAAACCACTGAAACAAATTCAACCAAACTTTGCAGGAATGATGTATGGATGGTCCTGTACAAAGATTGCTCATTTCGGTTCGATTCGATAAAAAACATGGCCGCCAGTGAGGAACTTAGGTTTAAAATTGGACCCTTTGGGAATTATCACATTTTCATCTTCTTCTCTGAAACCATGGAAGCAAATTGAACCAAACTTTTCAGGAATGATGTACTAAAGGTCCTTAACAAATATTGCTCATTAAGGTTGGATCCGATAAAAAGCATGGCCGCCAGCGTGGAACTTAGGTTAAGCATTGGACCCTCAGGGAAAATCACATTTTCATCTTCTCCTCTGAAACAGTTGAAGTAAATTCAACCAAACTTTACAAAAATTATGTACTAAAGGTCCTTAACAAAGATTGCTAATTTTGTTCGAATCTGATAAAAAACATGGCCGCCAGTGCAGAACTTAGGTTTAACATTGGACCCTTTGGGATAATCACATTTTCATCTTCTCCTCTGAAACCGCCTCAGCAAATTCAGCCAAACTGTACAGCAATGATGTACTTAAGGTCCTTAACAAAGATAGCTCATTTCGTTTCAATCAGATAAAAGAAAATGACCACCAGCACTGAACTTAGGTTTAACATTGGACTCTAATTGGGAACAATCACATTTTCATCTTCTCCTCTGAAACTGCTGAAGCAAATTCAACCAAACTTTACATGAATGATGTATGGAAGGTTCTCCACAAAGATTGCTCATTTAGTTCCAATCCGATAAAAAGATGGCTGCCAGCGCAAATCATAGTTTTAACATTGGAGCCAATGGGAAAATCACATTTTCATCTTTTCCTCTGAAACCAATGAAGCAAATTCAACCAAACTTTACAGGAACAATGTATGGAAGATCCATTTCTAAGATTGCTCATTTTGTTTTGATCCAATAAAAAAAAACATGGTGGCCAGGGCAGAACATAGCTTAACATAGGATCCTATGGGAAAATCTTCATTTTCATCATCTGCTCTGAAACCATGAAAGCAAATTTAAACTTAACTGTATTTGAGTTATGTATGGAAAGATCTGAACAAAGAATACTTATTTCAATTGAATCTAGCAAAAACATGGATGTTAGCAGAGAACATAGCATAACATTTGAACCTATAGGAAAAAAAAATTTTGGTCATCAGCATAGGCATGGCTTAAAAGCATCTTTGTCAGGTGAGCGATACAGGCTCAGTATCTGAGCCTCTAGTTGGGGTTTCAAATAGCAAAACATGGAATAAGCCATTACATTACAAGGGGGTACCCATCTCTTATCCGCTACTCCTCCTGAACCACTGAATAGATTTTCATGAAACTTTAAAACAGTGTAGATGTGCACCTCCTATTTCTGAATTTGATTTGATTGATTTTTGGGGTTTCCCATAGCAAAAATTAGAATAAGCCAATACATTACAAGGGGGTACCCATCTCTTATCCCCTTCTCCTCCTGAACCACTGAATAGATTTTCATGAAACTTTAACACAGTCTTTATGACATAATTTAGATGTGCATCTCCTATTTCAGAATTTGATTTGATTGCTTTGGGGTTTCCCATAGCAAAACATGGACTTAGCCATTACATTACAAGGGGGGTACCCATCTCTTATCTGCTACTTCTTCTGAACCAGTGAACAGATTTTCATGAAACTTTAACACAGTCTTTATGACATAATGTAGATGTGCACCTTCTATTTCAGAATTTGATTTGATTGATTTTTGACATCACATTACAAGAGGGTACCCATCTCTTATCTGCTACTCCTCCTGAACCACTGAATATATTTTCATGAAACTTTAACACAGTCTTTCTGACATAATGTAGATGTGCATCTCCTATTTCAGAATTTGATTTGATTAATTTTTAGCTCACCTGACCCAAAGGGTCAGTGTGAGCTATTGCCATCACTTGGCATCCGGCGTCCGTCAAACTTTTCACATATTCATCTTCTCCTCTTAAACCACTGAAGCAAATTCAACCAAACTTTACAGGAATGATGTTTGGAAGGTCCTTTACAGAGATTGGTCATTTCAATCCGATCCGATAAAAAGCATGGCTGCCAGCGCGGAACTTAGATTTAACATTGGACCCTATGGGAAAAATCACATTTTCATCTTCTGCTCTGAAAAGGATGAAGCAAATTGAACCAAACTTTACTGGAATGATGTACCCTAAGGTCCTTAACAAAGATGGCTCATTACATTCCGATCCGACGAAAACATTGCCGCCAGCACGGAACATGGTTTAACATAGGACCCTATGGGAAAATCACATTTTCATCTTCTCCTCTGAAACTCCTGCAGCAAATTCAACCAAACTTTACAGGAATAATGTATGGAAGGTCCTTTATAAAGATTGCTCATTTTGTTCCTATCCGCTAAAAAACATGGCTGCCAGCGCGGAACTTATGTTTAACATAGGACCCTATGGGAAAAATCACATTTTCATCTTCTGCCCTGAAAAGGCTGAAGCAAATTGAACCAAACTTTACAGGAATGATGTACTAAAGGTCCTTAAAAAAGGTTGCTCATTTTTGTTCCCATCCAATGAAAAACATGGCGGCCAGCACGAAACATGGATTAACATAGGACCCAATGGGAAAATCACATTTTCATCTACTCCTCTGAAACCACTGAAGCAAATTCAACCAAACTTTACAGGAATGATGTATGGAAGGTCCTTTACAAAGATTGCTCATTTTGTTCCGATCTGATAAAAAACATGGCCACCAGCACGGCACTTAGGTTTAACATTTGACCCTACGGGAAAAATCACATTTTCATCTTCTGCTCTGAAAAGGCTGAAGCAAATTGAACCAAACTTTACAGGAATGATGTACTTAAGGTCCTTAACAAAGGTTGCTCATTTCGTTCCGATCCGAAGAAAAACATGGTCGCCAGCACTGAACATAGTTTAACATAGGACCCTATGGGAAAATCATGTTTTCATCTACTCCTCTGAAACCACTGAAGTAAATTCAACCAAACTTTACAGGAATGATGAATGGAAGGTCCTTTACAAAGAAAGCTCATTTCGTTCTGATCCGATAAAAAACATGGCTGCAAGGGCGGAACTTAGGTTTAACATAGGACCCTATGGGAAAAATCACATTTTCATCTTCTGCTCTGAAAAGGCTGAAGCAAATTCAACCAAACTTTACAGGAATGATGTACTAAAGGTCCTTAACAAAGATTGTTCATTTCGTTCCGATCCGATGAAAAACATGGCAGCCAGCATGGATCATGGTTTAACATAGGACCCTTTTTCATCTACTCCTCTGAAATAACAGAAGCAAATTCAACCTAACTTTACAGGAATGATGACTGAGGGTACTTTACAAAAATTGCACATTTCATTTCAATCCGACAAAAAACATTGCCTCAAGTGCAAAACATAGTTAAACATTGGAGCCCAGTATGAGAAAACCATCCTTTTCATCATCTTCTCTCAAAACAATTAAAGCAAATTATACTAAATGTATAGAAGGTTCTTTGCAAAAATTACTTATTTCAATAGGATCAGACAAAACACACGGGAGCTAATTGAGAACATACCTAAACACCCTACCCCATTGGTAAAAAACATCATCATTTTTGGTCATGCATGGCATAGAAGCATTTTGTCAGGTGAGCGATACAGGCTCAGTCTCTGAGCCTCTAATTGGAGTTTCCCATAGCAAAACCCGGACTTGCCCATTACATTACTAGTGGGTACCCATCTCTTGTCTGCTTCTCCTCCAGAACCACTGAATAGATTTTCATGAAACTTAAGCACAGTGTTCATGACATAATGTAGATGTGCACCTTATATTGCAGAATGTGATTTGATTGATTTTATAATTTCTGGAATCAAATGGGGTTGTGGGGGGTATTTATTAGTGAGCTTTGCTCACAGTTTTTCTAGTTTTTTTTATGCAATATTGAATGTTATTGACATATTGTACCGATATGGTTGAAATATTATGTTGGGTTGTGTTATAAACAATAAATCAGTCTCATTCATAAGGCTACTAGTTTGAAGATGAAGTGAATGCATGAATTATCTTTATAAACTCTTAAATATATATGAATATTTGTTTACAGATTGAAAAATATACAGTGCATATCTTAGAACAGGAAAGACAAAGGAAAGAAGAAGACATTTGTCGGATATCTCCAGAAGAATTTACATTTGCTAAAGAGTAAGTTTAAATGTTTTGTTAACATCAGGGTTAGAAACTCACTCCAAATTCTAGCCTGCCAAGAATTGACAGATCCACTTCCAACATGAAATATATTCTTGAACTCGGCCCACAGGATGGCTTATATTTCCAACTCTGATAAATGTATAGATCTTTCACTGAAAGTGTATCAGATAATTGCTCAATGCAACATAAATTTTTGGACTGATTTATTTGTTACACAGTAAGGAAGTAAGTAAATTTTATTGATACAAAGACCAAACAATGATCTATCATCAATTAACATATATACATAACAAAAGTATCACACATGTGACAGTATAACAGATTTCTGGGAAGTTGGAAAGTAATGTGTGTGATCATTTCTTTGAAACACAAGTGGTTTCTTGTATGACAACAATGTAATGAGGAGTTACACATGAAGTTTCTTTGATGACCATTAAACAATGATGTTTTCTGTGACTGACTAAGCAACATGCATTGGTATATGAGGTTTCTATTATGACTGCAAAGCAATTTGCAGTGATACATAGGGTTTCTTTGATAACTGATGAGCAATGTGCAGTGAAACATGAGACTGGTTAGCAACATGCATTAACATGAGGTATCTGAGATAACTGTTAGGCAATATGCAGTGACACATGAGTTTTTCTAAGATGACTACTCAGCAGTGTGCAGTGACACTTGATTTTAAGGCAATTAGCAGCATAGCTGTCAACCCCCTATTACCAAAAATCTTGTCATTACCTGCATTAGATGATAAAAAATCTGGTCATAACACATGTTGAGCCTTTTCATCCTGATTATCACATCATCAACGTGTGATGAATTTTTTCTCCCCAATTATTCATATACCAAGCAAATATTTACATACTTTAACATAAACTTACTTACCTTTAGCTCACCTGGCCTAAAAGGCCGTGTGGGCTTTTGCCATCACTTTGTGTCCTTCGTCCGTCTGTCTGTCCGTCAACAATTTAAAAAATCTTCTCCTCTGAAACTACTGGGCACATTGTTACCAAACTTGGCCAAAATCATCACCTGGGTATGCACTTTCAAAATTTTGTTTGATTAGTCGGCTTGTCAAACAACATGGCCACCATTGCTAAAAATAGAACATAGGGGGTAAATTGCAATTTTTTGTCAATAACTCAAAAACAGTTACAGATATCAAAAATCTGACATGAGGATAAAAATGATCAGCATGGCAAAATCTACCTCCCGTGCAATTTAGAAGAAAATCTGAAAACCGATCTTGGAGTTATAGCCCCTTTTCCATAAAATTTTCAAAATTTTTGCAGTTTTGTATCGCCTGTGATGAAAGTCCCTGAAAGCAAGTCATAGGTATTACTCTCCCGTGGCAGCAGTGGCGTCGTCGTAAACTTTCTTAAAACCTAACAACTTTTAAAGTATATTACTTATATGCAACATCTTTTGTCCACATGTAGCTTACGGCATCACATGTTTCAGATGACCTTGACATTGTCTTCATGGTTCAATGACTTTATAAAAATTGCAACATAGTTTCACATTGAAGTTGATTTCTCATGGATTTGTAATACATAGATCCATTATATTAAGTGTATTGATGTATCTTAGTGGGTGCATGCCAGTCTGCCACTTGTCATTTGACCTCGACCTCATTTGCACAGTTCAGTGACTTTGTAAATTTTGCGACATAGTTTTACATTCAAGTCAATTTCTGAGGGACTGTAATGTATAGACATACCGTTTTCATTTGTAGATTATACACACATTTTTTACTTGAAAACAATTTTAATAGGAGGTGTGCGTATAATCTATCACAACAGACAAAAATCCCATTTTTCCTCCATGTATTTTTGCAACATAGTGGCCAGAAATCACCACTGAATCCAGTCAAAGTTTGTTGGGTAAGTAAAGAGTATGTTTGTTCATCAAAAAAGATTTTTAACCTTGTTGTTAGTGTTATTTATTATAAAAGTTTGCAAAGGGATCAAGTTTGTGTATTTTCTGCATTCGTTTTGTGAACGTGCACGTAGTTCGTTATATAGTTAAAAAACAACAAAGCATTTGCTGCCGGATGTATTTCAGTGTGTTTTCGGGTGAAAGAATGGCTGTCATACCTATTTCTGCCAAATATAAATAAATCCCATAATAAACTCCAATATTTATTGTTATGCTTGTTTGTCATTGTTTTTCTAACCACCATTTTGGGATTGTGCATTACGTTCGTATGTCGCTTATATTTATTATTTGTCCTTGAAACTTGTACAAGAAACAAAACAAAAAGTTTGTGACATTATTATATTTAATTGTTTATTGTTTTCCTCTTGACAATGAAGGAAAGCTAAATCTCTTTTAAAACATACACATTATGAAGACTGGTTTCCGGTAGCAATTTTATTATCGATCTGTTGATATTACCGGGAACAGTTAAAGGTAAAATATTTGTGTAACGTGTGCAATCAGCTGTTGAAGGTCATTGAGGGGAAGTGTTGACACTAATTAGAGATGAATGTATACAAATTATGTAATTATAGTGTTTTGACAATGATAATGTATAAACTTTATGAATTGTGATTATTGGGTTAAGTTGTCAATTTGAACACTGACCATCGATAATTAAATGTGATTATGTGATTATGTAAACCTTGTGAATTGTGATCATACAAATAAGCTGTCACAGTGACATTAATAAACCCTTTCTTCTCACACATAAAAGGGAGTGGTCACGTCCCAAGCTGGGCAAAAAAAATAATTATTTTTGGAAGACAATAAATACAAATGGATATGCTTTTGATCATCATTCTGGGAGGTGAGCCCAGGATCATAACATGCACTAAAACCAAAGAGCACAAATTCTAATAAAGTTAACCAAATATCTATATATCCCTAACATTTTGTCATTTCTTTCTCTTTTATTTCAATTTTGTAGATCACTGATGTGAGTATGTAATTTACAAACCATTTTCCGTTCTCTGACCCTTTTTTCTTGCAGGTCGGTAAGCCTGTTCTTCTTTCCCTTGTTTGTATATGTATGACAAAAATATATGTACTCATATTGAAAAACCTAGTTTGTTGTTTGTGTATTTGTCTATATATTACACACATATTAGTGTATTTTGATTTGTGTGTACAATATGTCCATTATGAGTGAATCGGGTTATGACATTGAAAATCCCCAATTCACCCAACAATCACTTGATTATGAAAGTGATACCTCCAGTAGACTTACTTCAGAATATGAAGAAGTGGAAGATAATAATATGTCAGAAAATGAATGGCAAAGAGTCATGAAACGACGTAGACTAACTTCGCCATTACAAGAAACACCTAAAACTTATAGTCAAGCTTTATATGATGCACCGCGTACAGTTGTCAGGAGACCATATAGGTCATCCGCTACCAACAGGGTTAATAATAAACCAAAACAAAACTTGGTAATACTCATGAATGGTCTCAATTGTAACCTATCCACAGAAAACCCTTTGAAAATACAAAAAGAATTATACAATGTTACTGGTGTGGTGAAAAATTTGAAATCTACAAGAAAAGGTGGAGTTATCATTGAATGTACTGATAATAATCAGTATCAAAGTATATTAAGATTAAAAGAACTTGGTAAATACAAAGTAGCCTGCCAGGTACCCAAAAGTACTGTTACTTCACAAGGGTGTATCTATAAGGTACCAGAACATTATGAAGAAAGTATGCTGGTTGACCAGTTGGGCTTTTACGGAGTCGTAAAGGCTCAACGGTTGACTAGATATGATTCTAAAGAGGGTAAGCGAGTAACCTCTCCAACTGTAAAATTGACTTTTAATAAGCCAGAATTGCCAAAATTCATAAATATTGGCTTTACCAGATACAATGTAAAGATATTCATCCCAAAGCCTATACAGTGTTTTAATTGTCAGTCTTTTGGACATGTGGCCAAAGACTGTCAAAAAGAAACCACATGCTTGAAATGTGGGGGGAGGCATGATGTGAAAGAATGTAGTGCTGAAGAAAAAAAATGTATTAACTGTAAGGGTAATCATCAAGCCAACAGCAAAGAGTGCCCTAAAAGAATAGAAAAGCAAACAATATTAAAAAAAATGAATATAAATAAGATTCCTATGAGAGAAGCATCTGTGGAAGTTAAAAAAGAAAAGAAAATTAAAAAAAAGGTAACTAAAACCCAACCTACCAGTCAACAACAACTCAATCAGCAACATCCCAGTACCAGAAATAAATCAAACAATCAAGATAGTATTACTTGCCAAGATTTAATCATTATTCTGTCTACCATTATCCATAAAATGAAGCATCACGAGGACAATTTCCTCGCCCCTGATCAAATACTGAAATATCTGTGTAGAGTCACACATCAGCTACTAGCTATTGACTTGGATTTTGATGACAGCCTCCAAATAGTAAAAGAGGCTATCAATATTCCAACCATATTTTGATATAACCCTATATAATAATTGTAAATATGTACAGTCTGTATTTTATTTTGTGTTTTGCTATGAGTGGATTCAATATTTTACAGTGGAATTGTCGCAGCATCGGCAAAAATGGCCCAGAACTTATGTGGCATTTGAGCCGAGCTGACAAATTACCAGATATTTTATGTTTCCAAGAAACAAAGTGCTATAAAGAGTCTGACCACCCGGATATAAATGGATATGTTCTAGCCAACTTCTCTTGTCGTACTTATAAAAAGGGGGGTGGCACTTGTATTTATGTTAGGAACAATGTTAAGTATAATAAAATTGATTTTAATTGCAATTTTGAATGTAGTAGTATATCGATCAATATAGTGAACAGCTTAGTTACACTGCTCAATATATATGATGCCAATTCTAATACTAGATTGGAAGATTATAATGATTTGTTTGATAAACTTCAGGGTAAATATATTGTCTGTGGTGATTTCAATGCACACCATCCATTGTGGGGCGGTGTGCATACAGACACTAAGGGAAAACATCTATATGAGTCAATAGAAAATAGAAATATAGTCGTTCTAAATGATGGAACATACACTAGAGAAGATCCTATTGATCTCCATACTTCAATCTTAGACTTATGTCTAGTTACAAAAGAACTAGCCCATAACATTAATTGGTCTGTTGATACCACTAGTTCATACGGTAGTGACCATTTTACTATTAATATAAATTTTAATTATTTCAATAAGTGTAAAGATTACAATAATTGTGATCTAAAGTGGAATCATGACAAAGCTGACTGGGATGCATTCTCTAGAATGAATGATGTTATATTAAATGAACACATGATCTCTGATAATATTGAAGAGACATGTGATTTATTGACCAAATCTATTCTTAATGTTGCTAGAGAGTGTGTCCCGGTAAAGAAAGGGAGTAAAAATCTTGGTCGGCCCTGTGTTCCATGGTGGAACCAGGACTGTACCAAGGCAGTTGAACAACGAAATAGGGCTAGAAATAAAGCTCAACATACTGGGAATGGGGAGGATTTTATTGATTACAAGGAAAAACAAAAACATTGTAGATTTATAATTAGAAATACCCAAAAGTTATATTGGGAATCATATTGCGACAGTTTAAATAAAGATTCAACACTAAAACAATTATGGACTTGTACCAAAAAAATGTTGGGTAAATTTAAACCTAATGTTGGTATCCCAACACTAACTTCAAATAACAATAGATATGAAACAAACAAGGAAAAGGCTGAAATATTAGCTAATAACTATGTCAGTGTTAGCAAAACTGAAAATTATTGTGAAATATTTAAAGAACAAAAGGACTTAATTGAAGAAGCAGAACTACCAATTTATACAGAATACTTTAAAGACAATAGTCAATCTTTCAATGAACCATATACTTTACAGGAATTTAAAGATGCCATTTCAGATACT
>MJUU01007486.1:4952-17435 GCA_002080025.1 Modiolus philippinarum | reverse complement strand
TTTCTGCAGTACAAGCCGTTAGTTGATTGTTTGAAAATTAGTGTTTGATTGTTTGGTGTATACGATAGGTGATTAACTTTAGTACTCATTCAAATTAACAATGTTTTCGAGAAAAAAAAACAAGCCAGAAATGTTTCGAAAACCTACGTTGCAGGTCCTCGTCCGACATTACACCAGTGGTGGCTATATATTAACAATTACGATGACCCGAGTACTCGAGTACTCGCGAGTATTTGTACCGAGTGCTCGAGTATTGAATTCGAGACATTTTGCCATCCCTAATTTTTATTAAAAACACTATTACAGATAGAGGTCAAATTTAAAATGGTCAGCATAGCAAGATCTACCCACTTGCAAAGGACAAGGTGCTATAAGGGGCAGATTTGACCTACATTTTGGTGAAATTTCAAGTTGCACCAGAATATTTTCTTTAATGTGCATTTGAAAGTTCAGATCCCACTGAAGGAAGAAATGCAAAATTTAGAACCCTTGACATCGCAATTAGTACAGTTCTGACATCATGTTAAAACTACTTCTGAACGTTTTCAGAGAAATACAAGAAGTGGCATATTTTCTAACCGTTTTCCTTATTTGAAATAAAGAGTGCATTTGAGAATCAATTAAATAATTTACGAATTTGTTAGTACTAATACGTTGGACTTCACATATAAATATTTTTGTGGTTCTTGCATGCGCTTTATGTTTCCCCTTAAGAAAAAGTAGTCAAAATTTGGTCAAATTTGTCATTTTTCAACAAAATGTGCAATTTGTCCCTTCTTCTACACTCAAAAACTCAGTAATTGCATACTGATACTTCAGTAATCTTATTATTCACTGTTAACCCATAACTATAGGACATTTCAACAAAACATATTGTGAATTCAAGCAAACTTATTTTTTAGGCCAAATAATGCCCTTAACACACCTACTTTAAGGTAGAAGAAAATCTGAATACCCATATAGGAGTTATTGCCCTTTATTGCTCAAATTTTTGAAAGTTTATCTTATCCTCTGACACTACCTGGCCAGTTGGACCTGTACATGGTCTCTAATAGTCCTTAGTTTGCCCCCTTTCAAAAATGTGTCTGACAAGTCCTAATCAGATCTAAGATTGTCCTAATCAGAGAACAGTTTAACATTGAACACTATTGGAAACACATTCAGAGACCTTCTTATCTGAAACTACATGGTTAATTGGAATTAAACTTGGTCACAATCCTATGTCCGTCAAGTCTGCATCTCATCCAAGATGGCCATTAGCGGGGAATTTAGTTTAACATTGGACCATTTGGGAAAACACATTCAAAGATATTCTCCGAGACTACCTGGCCAATCGGAACCATACTTGGTCAAAACTGTCCTTAGTTGGTCATCTTTGAAAATGTGTGTCCGGCAAGTCCGTATTAGATCTAAGATAGCTGCCGTTAGGGAACATAGTTTATCATTGAACATTATTGGAAAACTCATTCAAAAACCTCCCCTGAAACCACAGAGCCAGTTAGAACCAAACTTTGTCACAATAGTCCTTCGGACGTCCTTTTTATAAAAAAAATGTGTTTGACAAGTCTGCACCTCATCCAAGATGGTTGCCAGAAAGGAACTTAGTTTGACATTGAACATAACACATTCAAAGATCTCCTCTGGTCTACTTTTCCTATTGGAGTTTGACATTGAGCATGACACATTCAAAGATCTCCTCTGCACTTTTTTTCCTATTGGAAATAAGTGGTCTTTGAGACTTTCAGGAAATTTTCCAAAATTGGAATCGAATTTTAGAATTGGCAGTGGCTATTAAAAACCGGACTTGTTTAAGTAGCTGATAAATAACCTGTAGATAAGAGGAGATGTATCATTGTGCACGTTGATGCGATAATTAGGAAATACAGTTCATGTTAAGTTCATTAGTGTCCAGAATGTATATTGGAATCAATGAAAATAGACAAAGATTGTGTACTGGAATGAAAAAGGACAAAATCGGCAGATTTACATCGGGAACAGTTATCGTGTTCCTATAACTGTTCAGGAAGAAAAATCTACTACAATAGTGTCACCACATTTCAGTACTACAATTAGCATGTCTCGCAAAACGTTTTCAAGATTGTTTAGATTTTTCTTTTGCTTGTCTGACCCAAAGGGTCAGTGTACTTGGCGTCCGTCGTCTGTCCGTTAACTTTTTCACATTTTCATCTTCTCCTCTGAAACTACTGAGGCAAATTCAACCAAACTTTACAGGATTGATGCACTGAAGGTCCTTTACAAAGATTGCACATTTCGTTCAGATCCAATAAAAAACATTGCCGTCAGCACGGAACATAGGTTTAACACGGGACCATTCGGGAACGTCATATCTTCATCTTCTCCACTGAAACCACTGAAGCAAATTCAACCAAACTTTACAGGAATGATATACTAAAGGTCCTTAACAAAGATTGCTCATTTCGTTCAGATCCGACAAAAAAAAACATGACCTCCAGCACAGAACATAGTTTGACATTGGACCCTATGGGGAAATCACATTTTCATTTTCTCAGGCCTCTGAAACCACTGAAGCAAATTCAACCAAACTTTACAATGATGTATGGAAGATCCTTTACAAAGATTGCTCATTTGGTTCCGATCAGACAAAAAAAAACATGGCTGCCAGGTTCAACAATGGGCCCTGTGGAAAAAAATCAAATTTTCATCTCTTCTTTAACCACTGTATCAAATTCAACAAAACTTCACAGGAATGATGTACTTAAGGTCCTTTACAAAGATTGCTTATTTCCAGAGACATATAATTACAATTTAATTATATGTCTCTGTTATTTCATTTCGATCCTACAAAAAACTTGTCCGCCAGCGCAGAACGTAGGTTTAACATTTGAACCTATGGGAAAAATCGCATTTCATATTCTTTGAAACCACATAAACAAATTCAACCAAACTTTACATGAATGAAGTACTAAAAACCTGTCCTTTAAAAAGATTGCTCATTTTGTTCTGATCAAGGACGTATCTAATATATACGTCCTTGTTCTGATCCTAAAAAAACATCACCGCCAGCACCGAAAATAGTTTAAAAGTGGACCCTAAGGGAAAATCGCACTTTAATCATTTCCTCTGAAACCACTGAAGCAAATTCAACCAAACTTTACAGGAATGATGTGCTTTACAAAAATAGCTCGTTTCATTTCGATCAAACAAAAACATGGCGGCAAGGGCGGAACATAGTTTAACATTGGGAACTATGAGAAAATCATTATTTTCATCAGCTTCTCTGAAACTGTTATGATGTAAAGTAGGACCTTGCAGATAGTGCCCATTTTAATAGGTTAGACAAAAAACACTGGTGCCAATTGAGAACATAGCTAAACTTAAGACCAACTGGTAAAAAATGCTGGTCATGTATGGCATAGAAGCATTTTTTATGCCCTCGCCGTTAGGTGACGGGGGCATTAAGTTTTACCCTTGTCCGTACGTCTGTCCGTACGTACGTACGTCCAAAATTTTCGTCAAGGATTTCTCAGCTTGTGTATGTAGGAATGATTTGATATTTGGTCTGAAGCTTTGGTATGATGAGTTGTACCGTGTCTCCCCTTTTCAAGTCGGTTACTCATCTACTTCCTGTTTGCCGATATCTGTATGGCGGGGGCATCCGTGTCCCATGGACACATTTTCTTTTATTTCGGGTGAGCGATACAGGCTCTGAGCCTCTAGTTTCAAATTGTGATGGAGAGCAGGGAACAAAACATTACTGTTTCATCTATTCATTTTTGAAATGTTGAGTAGGAGTTTGTTCAAGTGATCAAAGTGATCTGCCACGGACTTGTGAAACTGATCAGCCGCAAAACTCGATGAATATAAGTTTTTCTTGGCAGAATTCACGCATGTCAGCAGTACAGAAGCAAAGTCTAAGGTTTTATACTTACAGCTTAAAAGCATTTTGCAAAAATCAGCATAAAAATTTTCCTTATAAGATATATAAATTATTTATCTATTTACCATTGTGTAATATAGGTAGATCGAGCCTAATAGAAATACCGGACAATTTTAAGTCTTCAGACATACGTGCGGAAATAAGTTTTAACATCGGACCCTATTGGAAAATCTAATTTTCATATTCTCCTCAGTAACATCTTGAGCAAATTCAACCAAACTTTACTGGGCTGATGTATGGAAGGTCCTTCATAAAGATTGCTTATTTTGTTACGGCATGATTAAAAGTATGGCCCCAACGCGGAATATACTAGTATTTTGAATATAGGACCTTATGGAAAAATCACATCTTCTCCTCTGGAACCACAGAAGCAAATTCAACCAAATTTTACAGGAATGATATATGGAATGTCTTTACAAAGACATATCGGCAAAGGTTTTAACATATGACCCTATGGATAAATCAACTTTTTCATTTTCTCCTCTGGAACCACGGAAGCAAATTCAACTTAACTTTACAAAAATAATCAGTTTGGGAGTTCACCGCTGACAGCCATGTTGGATGACAGATCGTCACCAAAGTAACAACACTTGGTCAGTACCTCACAAGTATCATGTATGCTAAAATTGTTATGTTTAAATCCATTCAGGACTCTTTGGGAAGTCTTTGTATGCTACCCCTAGGATCTAACGTTAACACAGTCTCATGCTTGCGGCCATGTTGGATGACAGATCGGTAACACTTGGTCAGCACCTCATAAGTATCGTTCATGTCAAGTTTCCTTGAAATCATTCAGTGATTTATATCTAGAAGAAGATCTTGCGATTTTCCATTGAGTCCAATGTAGCCATGGATGATGAAATGGCACCAAAGTAATATCACTTCGTCAGCACCTTATAACCATCATTTCGCGTAAAGTGATGGCAAAAGCCCATCCTGTCATAACCAGGTGAGCTAAAAAGTCTTTTTATTAGACTAGCAATTTTATTCAAGAAGGCTGACTGCTGGGGAACAAAGTATGAAAAACATACCAGTGATCCTGAATTTCGAATCTAAGTTGCATAATAAACAGTTAATGTTACAGTTAGCTCGGTATTTAGTTTATTTGTTACCACTGGGTCAATGCCACTGCTGTAAATTTGTTGAAAACTATACTATAGGAGAATCTCCCTCTTGCAAATCTCTGTCCTCGGGTGATTTTGGCTTTCCATTTAGATTATACTGGTCATTTGCTCTCTCTCTCTCTCTTTCAGTTTCTATATATATATAGTTATTTGTTACACTATTCACCGCGCTGTTTCAAGTGGCAACTCTCACTAGCAGCATTAGAATAAAAAATATGAAAGGGCATAATGCCATAAAACAATGAAACTGGTTTTCAATTGACTGATCACACGAAGTTCGGAAGGGATAAGGCGTTTTCTCTGTTTGTTTATCATCTAAGTCGATCTTACACTACACCGTACAGTAAAATCATTTTTTGTGCGGTGATAAATATTTTTGTTCCTTCACAAATTAAAACGAAAACGCACAGTTAAGGACACTGTAAATGTTAAGGCCTTACATCGAATAAACCGGACTCGCACCGAATTGACACTGGAACCCTACCGGACTAGCACCAAGTAAAACGTACTTATAGCGGTAGCAAACCTGACGAGTACATAAAGAAGGAAATTCATATTCATATTAAAAAATAATACCTATATCAAAAAAGTATTTCTAAAGAAAAGCGAACTATTGGAGTAAAATAATAACGTGTCGCAATATCTTGCGCAACGTCCGAATGAAACGGATTACCGTACGAAAACCGAATAAGGCAAATTTATTAATTTTCCAAATGTAATTGTAGCGTTCATTTTCATTGGTCAACGTCATGAATATCAAACGGAAATATAACGTATGTTAACTAGTAGTTTTCAAGATTTACCAAGCCACCGTGTCCCACAGTTCTTTTGACGCAATTAAAGTACCATAACTTGTAAAGTGGTTATTGTGTCGCTTGCGTTCATGCAATGGCGACGTATAAAGGGGTCGCTATCCATCGTCTTGCGTCGGCCAAACCGTCGTTGTCGTCGTCATAAAAAATGTCTGTCAAGGAACCACATATCCCAGCCTTCTGCAATTTGGTATGGAGTATCAGTATGGAGACTTGTACCGTGTAAGGGAGTTTTGAATCTTTCGAATTCCCATTTCCTGTTTGACGGAACTTATAATATTTTTCACTTCTTGATAATTTATGTCACATTTTTCTCAGGAACCACATATCCCAACTTTCTCAAGTTCTGTAATTTGGCATTGTCGAGCTCTGTACTGTGTCTACATTCATTTAAAATACACTTGTTCAAATTTCAGTGGTCGACATGCTACGGTCGTATCATGCCTCGCTCGGCATAGCCCTTTATTCAAAAAAATAAAAGGATTCTAGCTGTTGTGATTGGTTACAGATATATTTCCCATCCGTTATTGAAACTTGTTAAAAATATTGCCTTTTTTCAGTTGGATGAGGGCTTTGTCGATCGACATATCAATACTGACTTTATACCAGAGATTGGTGGCTTAAATGAATTACTCCTGTAGTAACAGGTTTAAATATATTCAAATTAAAAGGGATGAATCAGTCATCACATGAAAATGAGATCTATAACATATGTGACATCATTACAAAGACAGTGAGGTGTACAGAAAATTTGTTGGAAAAAAGTAAATCTAAGTCGCCCTTTAGGAGGACTGGAATTGGGTTAATTTCAATAATTTTGGCATTAAATTGCTGAAATAATTATTTCACCTTTGTCTCAAAAGAGATCCACATGATGAGATCTATAATAAATATGTGACATCATTAAGGCGTACAGAAAAGGCAAATCTGGGTGGCCCTTTGAAAGGGCTGGAATTGTGAATTTCAATAATTTCGACATACCTTTGCCTTAAATATGCTATAATTAGGAATCTAAGGTTCTGTGTATTGAAAAGAGCAATAAATAGTTAATTGAAACCTCAAATATCTGATAATAACTTCGAATTTGCGTATTTTGGTTGGGAATTAACCGTTTGGAGGGAAATTAACAGAGACATATAGGGATTTCTTTCTGTCCATGATTATACCCCCGCTCCGAAGGAGGAGGGTATACTGTTTTACCTCTGTCCGTCCGTCATTCCGTCCGTCCGTCCGACAAACATATTTTCGTCGCATTTTTCTCAGTTACCACACATGATAGCCACTTGATATTTTGTATGATGCTTCAGTATGGGATCCTATACTGCGCCTCCCCTTTTCAGCCATATCGAATCACCACTTCCTGTTTACTTTGGCCTTTTTTACTTTCATTTTCAAAATTGTGACTTTTCGTCGCATTTTTCTCAGCAAATACCGATGACAGCCGCTTGATATTTGGTATGGTGCTTCTGTATGGGGTCCTATACTGGGCCTCCTCTTTTCGGCCATATCGGATCACCACTTCCTGTTTACCGACTTTGTGCCTTTTTCACTTTCATTTTCAAAATTGTGACTTTTCGTCGCATTTTTCTCAGCAACTATAAATGACAGCCACTTGATATTTGGCATGGTGCTATAGTATGGGGTCCTACACTGCGCCTCCCCTTTTCGGCCATATCGGATCAACACTTCCTGTTTACCGACTTTGTGCCTTTTTTACTTTCATATTCAAAATTGTGATTTTTCGTCGCATTTTTCTCAGCAACTACATATCACAGCCACTTGATATTTGGCATGGTGCCTCTCCTTTTCGGCCATATCGGATCACCACTTCCTGTTTACCGACTTTGTGCCTTTTTACTTTCATTTTCAAAATTGTGACTTTTTCGTCGCATTTTTCTCAGCAACTACACATGACAGCCACTTGATATTTGGTATGGTGCTTCAGTATGGGTTCCTATACTGCGCCTCCCCTTTTCGGCCATATCGAGTCACCACTTCTTGTTTACGACTTTGTGCCTTTTTTACTTTTCATTTTCAAAATTAGACTTTTACGTCACATTTTTCTCTGCACCTGCATATCACAGCCACTTGATATTTGGTATGATACTTTTGTATGAGGTCCTTTAATATGTCTCCCTTTTTCAGCCATATTGGATTACCACTTCCTGTTTACCGACTTGGTGTGTTTTTAACTTTTCATTTTCAAAATTGGATTTTTTTGTCACACTTTTCTCAACAACTGCGCACGACAGCCACTTTATATTTGGTATGGTGCTTCAGTATGAGGTCTTATACCGCGTCTCCCCTTTTCAGACATATTAAATCATAACATCCTATTTACCAAGTATGGTGTTTTTCCTTTTCATTTCCCAAATAGGACTTTTTTGTCACACTTTTTTCTCTGCAACTGTGTAAATGCTTGTAATGTGTCCATACTTGTATTGTGTCAACGCACACTTAATTTTTCACTTGCCATATTGATTGAGGGTTCAATGAGTGGGGGTATAACTGGCTGCCATTCTGCGACAGCTCTTGTTTTAGTTTTGGCATCTAAAATGAAACTAATAGGCGGAAAATACATACACGTCAAATAAAAACTAGCAAAATATTTCTTGTTTTCATGTAAAAAATGCATAGGCTCATAGATACAAAGCCATAGCTCTCAGAACTTAGCTTAACCTTGTCACTTACTTCGAATACATTTCCCTTGGGGTCCTATTTTATAGGCGGTTCTCCGCGAGTGGCCATCCTGGGTAATGTACATATTTGGACACAGGATCATGGTGCATTGCCTGAATATGTGCAACAATCTTTTTACAACTACCGAAATCGTCAAGTACTATATGAAAAAAATGGATAACTAGATCGAAATGTAGATTTAAGGTGTCTGCAGGGTAATATTTTCCTATTATAGAATTTTGTGAAATTTCTTGTATAGAAGCATAATTGTATTATTGTTCAAAATATTTTAAAAAAAAATGGGGTCACCATGCATTTAAGCGCAAAAATTGAAATTGAAAATTTATAGATTTACAAAGAAATGATAGGGAAAATGATTATATTAGAGGATAGCTCAGAATCCTATTATAGATTTTGTTCATATTTTGCATGTATTTTGAAATCATTATATAGTTTACATATAAAAAATAAAAATTAGGGGTCGCCGTTGAAATAAAAGAGATAAATTGCAAAATGTTAAGTTCTCTAGTGATGTCTTTTTTTCCGATTATCTCCCTTGAGTAATTTCTGTGTTCTGTAAATTCAGCAACAGGTTTAAGGCACATGTTTTTTAGTTCACAATAATGTAATGAAAATTGTGTAAAAGTGATAAGGAATAAAAAATTTAAATACTTTGGAGTTTTCTTTACATTTTAAATAACTTTCTTAAACTTAATGAATGAAACCTAAATGAACAAGTATTAGACAAAAATGGCGGAATAATACCAATGAGACAACTTAAAGTTTAAACAGACGTCTTTTCATGATCGGTTAAGCATGAATAAAGAGTCGGTAGTTGCCTGGGTGTGGAATCCGTGTGAACTACTGCATCTTAATCATAAAGTGGTTATAAGATCTTATAATTAGAACATGCTGCACTAACTACTTGCATAAAGATAACCTGCATGATCATTTATGCATGAACTAGGGGTGAGGCCAACATCTTTGCTTGGAATATTTTGTACTCCTATACACAACTTCATGTCAAATATCAAGTGGAAAAGAATACTGAATTCAATATCATGATAAACAGTTCCGTTGGGCCTAGACATAATACACTGCTGAAACTGATATTTGTATTAATACTTATGCAACTGCTTACCAAATATCAATGAATTATTGAAGTCGAAGAGATGCAAGGAAATTTTTAACATTTAAAAACAGTCAGTGCAAAGTTTAAAAGTCAGTTCAGCATGACTTTTAGCATTGAAAGCTGCTGAAACTAATCTACACTGGTGATAATGCAACTGTATACGAAATATCGACTGTTGGCGTTTTCTGTTCAGTTTCATTTGTTTATTAAAAGTTTTTATAATGTGGCTATTATCATGAATTTAAATTTACTATTTTGGTGTTTTGGAGGAAAATAATAGCCTGTAAATAAAACCCTTTTGCCCAACCCTTTAAAGTAAAAGGGATCGCGCTGTGGGAACATAGACATAAAACGCTCTTGAAACTGATCTCTACCAATGCAACGCCAATTAAATTCTATTAGATATAACAAAAACTTTTCAAGAAGGGGCCTCTCAATGACTTTTTCGACTGTGTGGGGGCATGAAACATAAAACATAAAACATAAAACGCTCTTGAAACATAAAACATAAAACGCTCTTGAAACTGAAACATAGTCATTCCATGGAAGTATTATATTGATAATATAATACTTCCATGTTCATACCAAATTTCAATCGCTGGGCTATCATTAATCATGGTTGATGTAAAAGACACCCAAGGATTATAATCCCGCGATCGCAAACTCGGTGGTCATTGCTGACCCGGTTGTAAACAAAGCGAAAATACACAACAGGTGTGCTACAAAAAGGTGACCTTTATTAACTGTGTTATATTTTTGAAAGTAAATATGATGTATTTGCATTCACATGCTAACAAGCAATAAAGGGTAGAAATAACACTGAGATGTATTCTACAACAAGGGAGAAATCTACTCTTTAAACTGACATTCCTCAAATTACACTAACATTTTCTTCAATTACTACAGTTTTATGCAAATATACGGCCAAAATTGGACAAAAAAAACTCAGCCATTTCTGTTTCATTCATTCTAGAAACTATAGAGAAAATATCGGGGCTTACATACATGTATGTTTGAACGGAGATTAATCATGATTTTTTTTCATGTCGATTGCAACGATCAAATGTGGTCTTTAACACGGTTGAGGTTATCGCATACCCCGGTTTTCAACTAGAACATGGTATCGTTAACTCGGTTTGAATTTCTATTGATTTGCAGTATAAGTAGTCATAGAAATAAATAGATTTAATTTCCAATGCAAGATTTGACCATTATCGATGATTTTTATATTATCTGAAGACGAAAACAATATTTGAATAGACTTTTAAGTGAGTGTTATCCATTAGTTTTCATTAGTTTGTACGAAGTATAACAGCAAACTACTTATACATTAAACATCTTTGTTGTCAAATAGTAACAACAGGATTGGGACCTATACACACACAAGTGTAATTATTCGTATAAGAAACCTTTTTCCGTACAACATACGCATAATAATCAGAAGCAAGTTAAGCAATTCAGTCACACATTGATTAAATGTCAGTGTCAAGAGGAAACTATAATTTCTTTTTATGTGTAATTTCAAAATATCTAGTATACCTTTGTATTAAAATTAGAAACTTTCGATGAACAAACAAAGGGGTATGGTGTAAATGTACATGGGACAAAATCCCAATAAATACATGGTAAGATTAAGCAAATGGAACAACGCTTTCATTGTTGTTCTTCATCTTGCAATATCTGAATTTCTGAGAAAAAAAATTGTTTAAGCAAGAGAGTATCTCCCTAATGAAAGGCTCTCCTCTAAACTGATTTTGGCATTTCATTCAGATCCTATTTGTCACATACCAAACAACTTCCCACAAGAAAATAATAACTCCGTGGGCCTACAGTGGTGTGAAAAGTATTCTACACCATACCCATTTTTCAACGGCAAGTAACCTTAACCACAGCGCTGAAAGGGTACCTGTAAAGTGCGAAACGAAATAAAAACGAAACGAAACGAAACGAAATCAAACAAAACGAAACGAAATCAAACAAAACGAAACGAAATCGATCAAAACGAAACGAAACGAAATCTTGACAAAACGAAACGAAATTTTTACAAAACGAAACGAAATCTTTACAAAACGAAAGGAAATTCAATCAAAATGCAAGGAAAAGAAACAAAAATGTTGATTTTGCTTGATTTAGTTAATAAAATACTGACTACATTGTTATACAAAATTTTTGCGTAAATATAACTGCACCGACTTGCACAATTTACAATATGCCAATAATTTTCCAGGAAAAATTGGCATTATATGATTTCACGCAATGCGTCACGCAAATTAAAAGTTTAAAATGGCAAAAGTCATATTACAGCCGTCTGTGGTCAATTAGTAGAATAATAAATATTTTTTATATCAAACTTTGATACATTTATTGTCCTGTCAATTAATTTGTAATTGTATGGTAAATGTGTCATAATTCGCATCTACTGACAACAAAATTTCGCCGCAATACGACACGACTAACTTGACATACATTTGTACTTACAAGAATTTGTTTACAATATCATGCATGTCTTAAATTTTTTTATTCTGGATGGGCAGGAACTGGCGTGGTAGGATGACAGCGTGTCACGTCAAATTTGCATAAAAATGTCGTAACATATTTTTTGTTTCATTCATACAACGCTTTACGAAATTTTGCAGAAAAAAACGCACGTTTAATTATCATTATTTTATGAAAGCCAATAGAGAAAAAATAAAAGAAAAACAAAGAGGTAAAACTTGAATCCGTATTGTGTACTTAAATATATAACCAAGCCGCTGTAGACTGTATTTTATAATCTTAGTCCCCCGATATACCCGAATTTTAGTACACAAAATATTA
>MJUU01007485.1:70746-85504 GCA_002080025.1 Modiolus philippinarum | reverse complement strand
AAATATCAAGAAACTAAAATTTTATAAGAAGACAAGGACAAGCCAATGACCAACATATTCCTGACTTGGGACAGGCGCAAAATTGCGGTGGGGTTAAACTCGTTTTCTTGGATTCCCAACCCTCCCCCTATGTGTTGTGAATGGCTAAAAAATAAATACACAAAAAGACTCACAGTAAAAATCAAACTAGAAAAAGGCCAACTTATCAAGACAAGTACCCTTACAATGAAGTACATAAAACAATACACACAGGTACTGTCTAGACAAGTTGACTATGATATAAAGCCTTCTTACATATGAAACTTGAATTGAAATACTTCTAAATAGATTTGGCATAACAACATTACCAATTATGAAAGAAGGACATAATATTGTACAATGCCAAATACTGCCAATATGAAAAATTGTTTAAATTTAGTTATGGTATAAAGCATTTAGGAGATGATCAATATTTTTGGCAACAAAAACCAGAAGTAAAGATTTAACAACAATGCTGTATTTTTATCCTTTATGAATGAGTTTGTTCAACGGATTTATAAGTTTGGAAGGATATTTTTTGAATTTATGAGCTTTGTAAATGATATTGCCATAGAAGTTTGGATGTGAAATGCCCTGATTTATAAGAGCCCTGCATGTATGCATTTTTATGGTGTATGCATTCTTATGATATATATTAGATCTTTGATAATCCGCGAAAATTTAAAACGCTTAAATTTTTGGCCTACATTTTCCATTGAAATCCGCGAAATTTTTGACCCTCAAAAATAACCCGCTATACGGTATCTGACAAGTCTGATAGTTGGGTGCATAGTTTAACATAAGACCCTAAAAGAACACTTTCAAGGACCATTTCCTTTGAAAATACTGAGCAGATTTTAACTTGACTTGGAAATCTATTCACCATTACGTATGTTCCCCTACAAAAAAGTGTTTTCCAGATTCGCACCTTAACAAAGCTGGACGCCAGTTAGGAAAATCGTCTCCAGGAGGGGGAGTACCGGGGGTTGGAACCCCTTTTTTGGACAATCATATATTTCTTAGTGAATATCTTGATGTTTTATTAAGAAATACCCCCAAAAATTTCCTTTCATTTTCAATTGGAACCCCTCCCCCTTTTCTAATTGCCTGGATCAGCGCCTGAGCATTGTAACCTAGGGGAACACTTCCAAATACCTCCCATGAAACTATACTAAGTCAATTGGAACTAAATTTGGCCACAAGTCCCTAGGTTGCCCACTACAGAAGAATTGTTTTGCATCTTATCCAAGATGACCGACAGAAGTCAACATAGTTTAACATTTGACCTATGGGAAACATATTCAAAGATCTCCTTCTCAGAACTACTAAGCTAATTCAAACAAAACACTTGGCAGAATAGTCTTTGGAGATTCAGATGCAAAATATTTGTTTTTCATATTCATACCTTATCCGGGATGGCTGCCAGTGGGGAACCTAGATAACGTTGGAATCTTTACCCTAATAAAGGTGATAAGCCATTTGCAACATAATCATGTTTTTGACAGTGTTGCATCCTGTATTATTGTAAGGAGAGGTCTAGGTGAGTGATTCTTGCTCTTTTGAACACCATGTTTACCTTTTCTCCAAAACTGCGCCGTCGCAAAGCTTTGGTGTCATTATGTAAACTAGTGTACTGTGGAGTGTATTTCTGTTGTAATGTTTTTGACGTAGCAAAGGAAATAGTTTGTGTGGATCCTCTTTGACCGTCAAATTCAAGAAATTTCCAATCAACTGCAATATGCTAGGATATATTGGCTTAGTTGTTGGATATAGTTACTTTTCTGTGAAAAGCATATTGCTATAGCCTGTATAGGAGTGAGTTATTGTATGAACTTGAGTCTGTGTATAGGTATATAGGTTTTGTCTGTCCATCTGTCCTTCAGTCAAGCAATTACCCATCAAGTCTCAACTATTCAGAACGTTTCTGCATACATTAAATATGTGAACCTCATATACGAGTTGCATTGTATATTTTCCTTTACAGGTTTCGTGGATAGCTGGACCTGCTCATATTTATTCAGTGTATTTGCAGGGTACTCAATTTCTGTAATTAACGCTTTAACAGCTCTAAACCAAGAGGTCTTAAACTTTGCACACATTTTTCTATATACAAATCATTTCTCCCCCTTGTTTACCCCTTTTTTACACACGAATTTTGTACAATTTATTTCCTTATCCCTGAAAACTATTATTATTACTGTAAGGATGTGAACAAGTCATATTTGCCATAGAATTCAAACAAGTAATAAGTCTTTAAGAGTTTTAGGAAATTTGACAAATTAGATCACTGATTTTGCAAACAATCATAATTACAGTAAGGACTGTAAATAAAGGATATGGAAATTCCAAAATAGTCGTAAGAATGTTGTTTATTCACGTTCACACTTCATCCTCTGATGGCTGCCAACGGGAGACATAGTTTTATTACTTGACCCAATGGGAAAACACAGTTAGAGATCGTCTCCTCTCAAACTACTGAGCCAATTTTAACCAAACTTTATTACAGTAACCCTTAGGTGGTCCAATCCAAAAAAATGATATTCATATGAGCACCGCAACCAAAACGACTGCCAGCAGGAAACATAGGCTTGAAATTGGGCTCATTGGTGAAAAAAAAAACATTCAGAAATCCTTTCCACTGAGACTACTGAGCGAATCTGAATGAAACTTGGCCATAAAAGTCCTTGGGTGGTCCAGTAAAAAAAAATGTTTTTCATGTTTGAACTTCGTTCAGGTAACATGTGAACTTTTGATTAAAAGATCTCTTCTTAAACTACTGGTCGAATTGGATACTGGTCCTTAGGTTATTCCCTGCAAAAAGGTGTTTTTCAGGTCTGCGCTATATCCAAGATGGGCGCCGGCGGGAAACATAGTTTTAACACTGGACCATACGGGAAAAACATTCAAAGATCTTCTCTGAAACTGATGAGCCAATCGGAACCGAATTTTGCCACAACAGTCGTGTTCTGGTTCCCATGCAAAATTTAATGTTTTTAGAACTGCGCTATATCGAAGGTGGTCGCCGGCCGGAAACAAAAGTTTCAATATTGGACCCTGTGGGAAAACACATTCAAAGATCTTCTCTGAAACTGTCGATCCAACTAGAACCAAACTTGGTCACAACAGGCCTTTGGAAGTCCCCTGCAAAAAAGTGTTTTTTTTAGGTCCGTGTCACGTCGAAGACTGCCGCCAATGGGGAACATGGTTATAATATTGTACAAAATGGGAAAACATATAGCAAAAAGGGCGTTTTTCGGATCCGGGCTAGAACAAAGATGGTCGCCAGTGGTGGTCATATTTCTAACATTGGACAATATTGGAAAACAGATTGCGAGATCTTCTTTGTAACTGCTGAGCAAATACATGTAGGAAGCAAACTTGGCCACATTAGTCCTTGGGTGGTCGACTGCAAATAGGTGCATGCATGTTTTTCGGGTCTTTGTTATATCTAAGACGGTCACAAACAGGAAATATAGTTTTAGAATTGGGCCCTATGTAAAACACATTCAAAGATCTTCCCTGAAAGAACTGAGCCGATTTGATTCAAACTTGGCCACAATGAACCGGCTTGGATGGTCCCGTGCAAAAACATCCAAGATGACCGCAAGTGGGGAATCTAGTTTTATCATTGAACCATATTGAGAAATACACTCAAAGATCTTCTTCTCTGGAATTTGAACCCGCAAACTTGACATAAATAGTCATTTGAATGTTCCCTACGAAAACAAAACAAACAAACAAACAAAAAACAAAAACATAAACACAAAAAGTCAGGTCCATGCTATATCCAAGATGGCAGCTATTGGGGAACATATTTTCAACATTGGACCTATGGGAAAGCATATTTAAAGTTCTTCGTCTCTGAAACTGCTGTATCAATTAAAACCAAACTTGGCCACATTAATCTGCAAAATGTCTTTTTTTAGGTCCATGCTACTTCCAAGATGGTCCCCAGAGAGAAATGAACCCTATTGAAAAAAACACATCTTGAGAACTTGTCCTGTGAAACTGCTTAGTCAAGTGGAACCAGACTCCTTTGGTGGTCCCTTCCAAAAAAGTGCTGGTTTTTTTCAGGTTCGCACCTTGTTCAAGATGGCCTGTAACAGGGGATTTATTCCTGCTGTGTATTCTTTCCTTTTGGAAAAAATGCACTTGGGTAAACTATCCACAACATCTAATTGACCAATCACAATGGAGCACTGCCCATGACGGAATAAACACCAAGATAAAAATACAATAGGTTGTTTATTTACCCGGATATTCTACACGCCGGAAAGAAAGTACGCTTACAGGCCGCCTCCGAGACACATTATTTCAACGCTGAGCTCTATAGGAAAACACATTTAGAGATCTCCTCTGAAACTACCGAGGCTTGGCATTAGAATTCCTTAGTCTGTCAAAAAAAAATGTTTTTCAGTTCGTACCTCACTCAAGATGACCACCAGCAGGAAACATTTTAACACTAAACCCTATGCAAAAACACTTCTCATCTGAAACTACTGAGGCAATAAGAACCAAACTTTGCCACAATAGTCCCTGAAGTTTTTTTTAGCTCACCTGGCTAGAGCCATGATAAGCTTTTGCTATCACTTTGTGTCTGGCGTCCGACGTAACCTTTCATATAGATATTTCTTCTCTGAAACTATTGGACCAATTGGAACCAAGCTTAGCCATCCTGGTCCTTGGAAGTTCTCCTATAGGACTGGTGTTTTCAGGTCCGTGCCATAATCAAGATGACTGCCAGCAGGTAACGTGGTTTTGACATTGGACCATACGAGAAAGCACTTTCAAAGATCCTTCTCTCTGAAACTGTTTGACCAAATGGAATTATACTTGCCCACTAAAGTCATGTAATGGTCCCCTGCAAATCAGGTGTTTTTCAGTTCTGTACTTTATCCAAGATTGCCACTAGGTGGAAACACAGTTCCACAATTGGATCCTATAAAAATCTTCTCTTAAACTACTGGGCCAATTGGAACCAAACTTTGCCACAATAGTCCTTGGATGATCCCCTGCAAAATGTGTTTTTCAGGTCCATGCTATATCCAAGATAGCTCCCAGAGAGAGACATAGTTTTAACATTGGACCCTATGGAAAATACATTTTGAGGTCTTCTTCTATGAACTGCTGAGTCATTTGGAACCAGACTTGGTCAATATAGTCCTTAGTAGGTCCCCTCCAAAAAGTCAATCTTCAGGTTCGCATCTTATTCAGGATGGCCGCCTGTGAGATACATTATTTTAAAATTGGGTCCTACACTGTATTGGAAAACACTTTTAGAGATCTCTTCCTCTTAAACTACTGAAAGAATTGGAAGCAAGCTTGGGCACAGAAATCCTTATACTTAGTCCCTCAAAAAGATTGTATTTCAAGTTTGTACCCCATCCAAGATGGTCGCAAGCTGAAAGCATTTTCACATTGAACCCCACGTGAAAATACATCTCATCTGAAACTACTGAGGCAATTAGAACCAAACTTTGACATAATTGTCGCTGGTGATCTCCTTAAAAGGGTGTTTAGCTCACCTGGCAAGAGCCATGGTAAGCCTTTGTCACCACTTTGAGTCTGTCGTCCGTCACCCCTCCATCGTCTTTCCGGTGTAAACCTGTCATTTAGATATCGTCTTCTCTGAAACTTCTGGACCAATTGGAACAAACTCGGCCATGCTCGTCCTTGGGTGTTCCCCTGCAAAAATGTTGTTTTCAACCAAGATGGCTGCCAGCAGGGGAATATAGGTTTTGACATTGGATCATGTGAGAAAACACTTTCAAAGATCTTTTTCTGTAAAACAGCTGAGCCATTTGAAACTAAATTTTTCAATTTGGCCACAACAGTCATTTGATGGTCCCCTGCAAAACAGGTGTTTTTATGTCCGTGCTATACCCAAAATGGCCACCAACTTGAAACACAGTTCTAACAGTGGACCCTATGAGAAAACACATTCAAAGATCTTCTCTGAAAGTGCTGAGCAAATTGGATTCAAACTCGACCACAATAGTCCTTGGATGGTCCCCTGCAAAATATATCAATGATGACCGCCAGCGGAAAACATAGTTTAACATTAGACCATATGGGGAAACATGGGGAAACACATACAGAGATCTTCTTCCCTGAAACTGCTGAGCCAATTGGAACCAAACTTTACCTAAATAGTCCTTTGTGGACCTCTTAAAAAAAAATACAAAAAAAAACACACACACACACACATAAAACAACACAAAAACAAATATATACAAATCAAACAAGAGCTGTCGCCGAATGGTAGTCAAAGATACCCCCGCTTATTAAACCCTGAATCGATATGGTAAGTGCAAAATTAAGTTGGTGTGGACACGATACAGGTGCGGACACAGTACAAGTGTGGACACAATACAAGTATGGACACAATGATATAATCTTCAAGAAAAAACTTTCCCCAATGGTTCCAATGAAAACACTCTGTCTAAATCAGACAAATATAAAATTCACCTTTTTCAGCCTATTTGACATTTTACACATCTACACATAGTGTTCTTCCTTTGTCTAAAGTTTCATTCAAATCCTTCAAGTGGATTAAGAGGAGTTGTGCGTAAGAGGTAACCAATACATGGGAAATCAATGAAAACTCAAAGTTGACTTATCTCCCCTTCCTGATTTCTGACAATAATTATATTCCTTCATACACATCTTCATATAGTGTTCTTACTTTGTGTAAAGTTTCATTAAATTCCTTCAAGTGGTTTAAGAGGAAGTGCGCTTACGAGGTAACCCATACATGGGGAATCAACGAAAAGTCAAAGTCCAATTATCTCCCCTTCCTGGTTTTGGCCAATAAAGTATTTCTTCATGCACATCTCCATATAGTGTCCTTCCTTATTGTGAAGTTTCATCAAAATCCTTCGAGTGGTTTAAGAGGAGTTGCGCTTACGAGGTAATCATTAAATAGGGAATCAACGAAAAGTCAAAGTCGGATTATCTCCCCTTCTTGGTTTCGGACAAAAATTATATTCCTTCATGTACATCTCCTAATAATGTCCTTCCTTTGTATTAAGTTTCATCAAATTCCTTCAAGTGGTTTTAGAGGAATTGAGCTTACGAGGTAACCCATAAACAGGGAACCAACGAAAAGCCAAAGTCGGATTATCTCCCCTTCCTGGTTTAGGACAATAATTATATTCCTTCATGCACATCTCTGTATAGTGTCCTTCCTTTGTATAAAGTTTCATCAAAATCCTTCAAGTGGTTTAAGAGGAGTTGCACTTACGAGGTAACCCATAAATAGGGAATCAATGAAAAGTCAGTCGAATTATCACCCCTTCCTGGTTTCGGACAATAATTATATTCCTTCATGCACATCTCCATATAGTGTCCTTCCTTTGTGTAAAGTTTCATCAAAATCCTTCAAGTGGTTTAAGAGGAGTTGCGCTAACGAGAAGTGTGGACAGACGGATGGACGGACAGACAGACAGACAGACAGACAGACAGACAGACAGACAGACAGACAGACAGACAGACAGACAGGGTAATTCCTATATACCCCCAAACTTTGTTTGCAAGGGGTATAACAAACGAAGAAAAACAAACAAACAAACAAACAAACAAAAATCAGATCCACGCTAAACCCAAGATGGTCGCAAGCGGGGAATATAGTTTTAGCATTGGACCCGATGGGAAAACTGAATCAAAGTATTTTTATCTGGAACTGATGAGCCAATTGGAAACAGACTTGGCAATAATAGTCCTTGGGTTGTTCCCTGCAAAAATGTGTTGTTTTTTCAGGTTGGCGCTATATCCAAGAAAGTTACCAGAAGAGGACATAATTTTAACATGGGACCTTATGGAAAAATACATTTAAAATTCGTCATCTCTGAAACTGCTTAGCAAATTGGCGCCAAACTTGGTCACAATAGTCCTTGGATGGTAACCAGTCACAAATAAGGGTAATTTTTCAGGTCCGGACTTTCCAAGGTGGCCCAGCAGGGAAAATGATTTTAGCATTAGACAATACGGGAAAAGACTCAAATTTTGTAAGATCTTCTCCTCTGTAACTGCTGAGCAAATATGAACCAAACTTGGCCATAATAGTTCTTGGGTGGTCCCCTGCAAATAGGTGCATATTTTCATGTCTTTGCCATATTCAAGATGGTCCTATGGGACAACACATTTAGAGATCTTCTTCTTCTCTGAAACTGCTTGGCCAGTTTTCAACCAAACTTGGCCTAAATAGTTCCATGGTGGTCCATGCAAAAGAAAATTTGGTCCATGCTATATCCAAGATGGCAGCCAGTAGGGAACATACTTTTAACATCTGACCTTATAGGAAAATGCATTAAAAATCTTCTTTCCTGAAACTACTGAGCCAATTGGAACCTAATTTGGCCTAAATAGCCCTGATGTGGTCCTCTGGAAAAAATCCGTGCTTTATCCAAGATTGCTGCAGGCGGGGACCATAGTATCAGCATTGGACCTGATGGGAAAACATAATCAAAGTATTTCTATCTGGAACTGATGGGTCAATTGGAAACAGACTTGGCAATAATAGTCCTTGGATGATCCCCTGCAAAAATGTGTCGTTTTTCAGTGTTGCCATCCAAGATGGCCACCAGCAGGGAACATAGTTTTAATATTGGGCCTTTTGGAAAACCACATTTAAAAATCATCGTATCTGAAACTGCTAAGCAAATTAGCACCAAACTTGGCCATAATAGTTCTTGGATGGTACCCAGCAAAAAAGGGTGTTTTTCAAATTCCAGCTAATAGTCTCAGGCGGGGAAAATGATTTTTACATTGGACCTTGTGAGAAAACACAATTAGAAATCTCTGTTCCTGAAGCTGCTGTGCCAATTAGATCAAAACTTGGCCACAATAGTCCTTGGGTGAGGTGTTTTTCAGGTCCATGCTATACCAAGATGGCCACCAGCATGATAGTTTTAACATTGGATGCTTTTGGAAAACACATTCAAATATTTTTTTCTGGGACTTTTGAGTCAGTGAAAACAAAACTTAGCTACAAAAGTCAAAGGGGATTTTTCAGGTTGCCAAGGTAGTCCCCTCTAAAAACGTTTTTCAGGTTTTGCACCTCATTCAAACGGTGGCCGCCAGTGGGAAACGTTTTAACATTGGACCCTTTGTGAAAACACATCTCCTCTGAAACTACTAGTATTGAGCAAGTTAGAATAAACTTTGTTACAATAGTCTTTAGGTGGTCCCTCTCAAAAAGTTTTTTTTTCATGTTCCAACCTAGCTCATTCAAAATGGATGCCAGCAGGGAACATATTAATTTAACATTTAACCGCATTTAAACCTTCAAAAGTCTTCTTCCTAAACCGAGTGATGACAAAAAAAAACATACAATATAAGTGAGCATATACTCATTCACGGTTAGTTGACTTCAGGCATTTACTATTTATATGTCTCTGCCTGTTCGCGAATCCAATCGGTGACGTCACAAAATTAATTTTTTGGTTGGCAAAATTGTATTTCGGAAATAAATTGCTTTATATAGCAATGGGGCAGAATTTTATTTTTTTAAATAACTTTTTACATTCTAGTCCGATTTTGGAATTGTAAAATGCATAATAAACCTCGAGATTTTCATATTTTTTCAACCGATTTACTTTTCTAAATTTTCTCTGAAGAATTTGAAATGTGTATTTCAAATATTTGGAAATTGTCAAAAAATTGAATACTTTACAAATACGTCAATATTAGATCAAATAAAAATAATCAAATGTAGAAAATTTAATATCCTGTTAAACTGTAAAAATTCATCAATTCAGATCAAAAGAAATTATCAAATTACCTTTAAAAGCAAAACCATACAAGTTAATTGAAAATGACATTTTTATGACCCTAATTAATGATTACGATTTGGCTCCACAGGTAAAAATATCGAGGTTGTGACGTCACGGCGAATAAGCCTATAGTAGATCATAGTAAACAACGGCAGTAGAATACCGAAGGAACAAGGGAAGCGAAGACTACAAAAATCGAAATCCAAAGACAAGGCAAAAACGGCAACAGAGAAAAACAAAGACAAAAAAAGGACGTGAGACAGCTACAAGCACGGAAATAAAAAGACGACATTAAAAACTAAGGCACTCATAGTGTGAACTCCCATGAAAACCGGGAGTGACATCAGGTGCTCCGGAAGGGTAAGCATGTCCTGCTCCGCTAGCAACACCCGTCAAACTATCAGTGAGTCAATCCAGGGTTGACTCAAAACCGGTTATGTCAAATCCGTGAAGACGTGAAATCTAGCTGAAAATGTCCGTTTTCATTTGGGACACAGACATGTCATATCATGGTGACGGCCATAAAATTTCTGAAGGGATGAAAGCAACAAAGGCTGAACAAATCCCTGACTAAGCAACTTTTGGGACAGTGCTTTTGCTCTATTCAAAAATCACTGTATAAACTACATGCGCGACAGTAACGAATCAACTGTGAAATGTACACTCCATAGGCTGGAGAGGTAGGTATATTGCTGCTTAGAAAGGGAAAATTCACAATTGGGAAGTTAAAATCATCACGTTTGTCATATAGCTTAGATTTCACACGTCCATCTTCATCAATGTATATAAACAGATCTAAGTACGAAGCTGAGGTAGGTGTGTCAGTAGTCTCTTTAATTTCAAGCTCATTGTTTGTTTGACAAACACTCAATTGGTACCTGTTTTAAGTGTTATACCCAAACTTGATGATCACCCCTCTTCCTCTATAAAGTTTAAATGTCTTCACTTACAGCTGTTTTTTACAAAGGAGATTAAATTTCAAATCTTTTATAAACATTCTCGAGGGTCCGTTGTTATCTACGATATTTTTGTGGGATGTAGATAGATGCCAAAACCGGAAATCACCACTTTACTGTTGACACTCTGAAGGACAACAGTCAAGTCAACATGACAGAAAATAAAAACTTAGAAAATGTCCCGAAACCGGGAGAGGAGGATTGGGAGTTGGAAGAAAGAATGAATAGACATCATCATTATGGCAAAAGTCGATATCCTCCCATGTGCATTGAGCCTATGCCATATGAGAGACAACGTTTAGCAGGAGAGGGAATGACCGCAGAGGATCGAGCACTGAGAAAGCAATGGATCCTAGACCAGCGTTTAAAACCCCACGAACCCCCAAACTCTGTTATTGCATTGGAGACAATGAATCTGCCAATCAACCCCATTAGAAGGTTTTACAGGACACCCCTGGATGTCACCTTTAGAATGTTGACACCTGTGATTGTAAGTCCCAGAACATCAATATATACAACCTGTAAAACTGATCAAGAAAGATAATGAGTGCAATGATATATTCCATACCATATTATATCCTACACTATTTCCAGATTCCACTTTGGGTGCAATGGCAACTTCCCTTAAAACTAGTAACAAGTCAAAAATGTTAACATCAGGCTTTTTTTCTTGCACTCATGATGCAACACTACTCTTTGTGGCTTCATCAAATTTACCTACATGGGTGCAATAGACGAATTTTCAATTTCCTTTCATGAATGAATTGCCCTGATTGACCTGGGGTCAATCGGAATAAATTGCGTCACGTAACAATGTGACGTCCAAAAATCTATCAGCCGGTGAGCAAAGTCAATAATGGCGTCGATTCTCAAAACATTGTCACATGACTTTCTGATACGAAAATGGTGCATTTTTGTCAACAACGACCACAAATGGAAATTGTAAAAATACGACGATTTCTAGTGAAATACTTGTTGAAAATCGGAACATTCATATTCTTCAGATGTCAACAAAACGATAAACTAACTTTGAGAGTGACAAAATTGTAAGAATCGGTAAATATTTAACGCAAACAGTCGTGACCTCGAAGGGTGATTGTAAACACGCTGAACAAAAATTAGCAATATATTTTTTAATATGTCGAATGATGGGAATTCCGTGAACTTGACCATTCTTTATTATATTTATTAGCTTTTTTTTATTAACATTTTTACAAATCATATGTTACACGTTGATTGTGTCAATTTGATTCTTTGGTCGTGTTTGTTACAAAGGGAGGTAAATCTTCTTGTCAACATATCGCGAGAATAATTTAGATTCCTGAAGTTTGTTGGAATGTATATTGTACAAAATTTCATGTAAATACAGTTAGCTCAACGCGAACTGATTCTCCCTCTCTCAACACCGAGTATTTTCCTGGTGGGACACTGCTAAACACCGATTTTCACCGAAAAATCCTCGGTGTATCCTTGGAGGAATCACACGGATTAGCGTGTCGTTTATTGCCCTGAAAACGAAAATCCTCCCAATACCTCGAAATTTATTACCTGTGTTCCTTTGATCATTTACTGGTAATCACAGACAAGATTAGCAAGTCATTGACATTTCATCAATCAATTTTGAATAAAAATTTAATTTTTTCTAAAGGTAGTAATTAAAAGTAAAAAATAAATTTGTTTTTGAAATAACTTGGGAAAAATCGGCATGAAAATCTCGGTAGATTCTACTGACAAAAAAGTGACAACAGATCCACGTGTAAATAAAGTTGCTGCGTTTTTGTACCATAGAAATGATCTAAAAGGTTATAAAAGAAATTAAAAAAAAACATATTAAAAAGATTAATTTGGTTCATAAAGATTGTGTAAATTTGCAAATCTATTCTGTCACAGATTCTATTTTTAGACATTCACCTGTTGGTGCTGCTTGATTCACTTTCAATCACGATTTCCAGAAAATCTTGAAAATTTCACTTATGAAATGAATGCAGGAATGTGAAGAATGTTCTATAGAGGGACTCGCAATAAATCTTTTATTATTTTTTTCAAAACTTTAGAGTTTTAAATGCATTTTGTTTCTATAAAATGTTTAAATCCATAGTGGAGACTGGAATGCTTTACAAGTGAAACAAGTGGAAACCTCATGTTACACATGTTGGAGGAGACGTTTAATTTCATGCAGCAATACAAATAAATTACTTCTTTAAATGTTTTGACACCATCAGTTATCAAAATATTACTCCTTAAAATGTATTTTCAAGAAAATAATTTGTCATTTACAGCGAGGATGTTGAATTTTCCACAACCGCAACAAATATTGACTTTCATTTTCAACGACTTTCAACATGTCAATCATCGAATTTTGACTATCAGACAGGTAATTAAAACACAAAAGTTTTATTGCCCTCAACAGCAATAAAACTTGCCGTGTTGAGATTAGAGTTTGGGAGGGATCTTGGAGATTTATCTGAAATTAACCGTGTTACACCAAAATCGGTGATAAGAGAGAGAGAATCAGTTTGTGTTGATCTAACTGTATTTATTTGAAGCATGTATCTCATTATAATTAACAACAGAAAATATTTTAACTAGCAAAACACAACTGTTGGGAAAAGGGGGATGGTAAGACATCAGAGTGAATGAAAATATTCTGAGCGAACATGAAATATCCACATTCAAATCGGATTTTTAGTAATTCCACTTTTTATTAGTCCCAGATTTTATTTATACACATCTAAAATACTATATTAAACTCTTTGGGAGGGATTCTGGGTGATGATCGAACTCAACATTTGTTTGTCAAATATTTGATAACATACCTGAAATAAATAAATAAATCCTGCAAACTGTCTGATGTTATCAAAATGTTTTACTCAGTATTTTTATAGATCACAGCTCTCATTTGGAGAGTTATTGAACATGCATGATATCAGAACAAAAAATTGCCATTGTAATTAAACATTTGCTGATGTTGATCAGATCTGTCCAGAAACTAATTAGTGCTACAATAAATAAAATGTAGCACATAAAGAGTACCTAGAGAGTATCTGATAAATATTGTCTTCTGAAATAGTAATATTATAAATAAAGTACAAGAAAGTATAGCATACCCACATTGGAGTATCATAATCTCTATAAAAAACCTACAACAAAATGGAAACAAGCTTGTAAAGGGCAGTTTTTTATTCTGTGAGATAAGGCCTAGAAAAAAAGTTGTGAGTTTAGGGTAACCCAACCCTACCTAAAATTTTATGCCTACCCTAACTTTTTTTTGCCTATTTTACAACAAGCACTGTTAAAGTCAGAAATGTTCCTCCATTACTACAATGTAAAAAAATATTAAAAATTTTTTTTATCCTACCTACCCTACCCATCTTTGAAAATCATGTTACCCCAAACACACAATTTATTTTCTTAGGCCTAAGCTAAATTTTCTTCTTTCTATTAGTAATAGGGTACCAAAAAGATAAGAAATGCAGCATTTACATGTATATACATGTAGACAATGAATACTATAGTCTCTTAAAATTGTAATGCCACTTCCTCTTATGAATCATCTTTAGTTAATACATATGTATATAGAATATTAATGCACCACTAGAGTTGAAGAAAAAATTTAACTTGGCTTACATGTGTTTACAACAGAAATTGAAATAATTTATATTTCCTTTACAAGAATTTTCTTGTTCTGTGTTATTGATATTTTTTACCTTTAATAACATAAAAATAATCCACATCAATATCCTGTATCCTTCAATCATATCTACACATATCACCAAAGATATTCAAAACAAAATAATATTATCCCTTAAAATTCTCAAAATAGACAAAAATCATTCATTAGCTTCTTAAAAAACATCATAATTTTGTGTGTTTCATAAATAATACATATCCCACAAATGTCCCATAATATAGATCTCTGAAATAAAAAAATAATATATATGTAATCCATGTGCCTTAAACTGAAAAGGCTCAAAAGTAACTGTTTATTCTTAATATGTTGGGAATGTTAAT